>CM055831.1:23874462-23902036 GCA_029582265.1 Zoroaster sp. YZ-2022
AAGAATTTTGAGAAACAAGGAAGGATGGAAATAGGGCTCTGTAGTTACTAATGTTGCACTTATCACCGTTCTTGAAAACGGGAATAATTTTAGCAACCTTAAGATTAAGAGGCACAGATCCACTGAGAAGGGACAGATTGAAAATGTAAGCAAGAGGTTCAGCAATAGATGGAAGGACAAATTTCACAACAGTCGAACAAATGTTATCAAAACCGCAGCTACTTCCTCTCTTCATGTCTTTGCCGATACGCAAGATTTCTTGAGCGTTAGTAGGGGTTAAGAAAAAAGAAGGACCATTTGGGTCGTGCAAATAGTCGTAAAAGTGAGTACCGGAAGCGGGTATCTTACTGGCAAGAGAAGACCCAATGTTTGTAAAGAATTTGTTAAAAGAATCAGAAATATCATTAGGTTGGGAGACAAAGTGTTCACCGTCTATTGTGAAATTATCTGGAAACGAGGACTCTTTACGCTTACCCAAAATGTTATTTATTTCACGCCACGTATTTTTAAGGTTGCCCTTATGATGATCGAGCTTAGTGGCATAATAATTTTTCTTGGCGGAACGATCTATCACGATTAATCACGATTTCACAAAGATTCTGATCTTGTTTGGTTTTGAAAAAGTATAAATAGGGTCAGAACTTTTATATTTTATTCATTTGTAGCAATCGTTGGGCAATCGTTAACCAATCGCGGTACATCCGTGTATAATCGTGGTCATACGTTGTGAATCCTTAGTAACATCCGTGGTCAATCGCTGTGTATACGTGATTATCCGTGGGTAATCGTTACGCATACCTAGTAAATACTTTGTATACTCTTAGCAATCGTTGTATAATCAGGGTCATACGTTGTGGAATCTTAGTGGAGTCTTTGTGTAATCGTGTAGAAGTGAAAGTTCCACGGATGTACACGTATGGCAACGGATGAAATTAATTTTTTTTAATCGTGGTCATACGTGAACAATCGTAACGCCAGATCGTGACAGTGTGACTGTAGCATTAGGTTGATGTGGATGCATTATTGCTGTTATTGTTGGTCTTATTGGAACGTGTGGTACTACTCGAGATTAATTGATCGACACGTCGGCAAAACTGAAATATCCGGTATATTACCATTATTCGAAATTCCAGAAGGTTGCCTTATGAACCTTCTTCGCTTTGACTCAAACCGTTCACGTCTCATTTATCTCACTGTACAGTGCATTTTTGTGTACCCTATCCGGGGACAGCGCACCATGTGAGCTGAATTTCTTAGGCAGAAATCGTTACGGGATTTGGATTTGCTTACTACCACAACATCCTCAGTCAAGTCTAATGTTTTTGAGGAATTTACGAAACAATATTACAGGTCTAGTTATATTTTTATGTCTAAAAAGGATAATATTCTTTTTTCGAAAATGATAGCACTTCAGATTACAATTTCAAAGGGAAACTGATTTTTATTTTTATTTTTGGATTTTTTATTTTTATTTTTATTTTTTTATTAGAATACTAATGGTATACATTCCCTTCTTACAACGAGAACGTGCGTATTTTACTTTATCTCTACACAGTAAAACTGTTTATATTGGGCAATTTGCCAGATATGAACAACTTTATCCTGCCATGGTGTTTATATTGGGCAATTTGCCAGATGTGAACAACAACTTTATCCTACCATGGTGTTTATATTGGGCAATTTGCCAGATGTGAACAACAACTTTATCCTGCCATGGTGTTTATATTTGGCAATTTGCCAGATGTGAACAACACTGTATTAGTTTATACACCAAAGTTTATGCAGTGTAGTTTTATCAAGATTGTGAACATACAAAATCTCATTTTAACAGCTTGGGTTATAACCTTGTTACTGTTTACATTATAACATCAACGTTGTTCACATTAACAAAAAAGTATCTACTACGTGCTGGTATAGGAAGCATTGCACATTATAAGTAAAATAGCACAGACACAGTAGCAACCGAATACATCAATTATAATTCTGTTTGTATAATTCGGTTTGTAAGGAAATAACGTTGGCAATTATCAGATTATCAAATAAATTAGTTTGTTTGGGCGTACCGCTCATCCTGGGAAATTATTTCGTTTGTAGTATTTTCATCTTATAGAAAAACTGAAATAAATTATTTTGAATTTTAGAGGTTGCCGACGTGTCTATCAGTGCTTTGAGAACAAAAAATATTCTAAATATGAAACAGTTTTTCGTCTTTAAAATCAAATAAAACGGTTGGAGCTAATTGTTATGAGACTTTGACAGGTTAGTTTTATGATATATTTCTTGAAACATAGGGGGTTGAAATGAGCAAATGTTTCCACTTCCGTATAAAGCCCCCACAATGTACTGTAATTGGCTGCATGCTTCTAATCCAAAGGTGCAAGAAAGTTCTATACTATAAAAGTTTATCCTATCTTTCCAATCAACTGTTTATTTGGTCAGCATTTTTCTGTTCTCCATTTTTGTTATAACACGTATAAATTCAACAAAGTTTGATCTTGCGCAGTACTTCCCTGCAATCTTTTCTGAACCGTCTGTTTGCAATTCCGTAAATCAATGGATTGACAGCATTGTTGACAAAAAGAAGGACCGTTAGATTTCCTAGTATTTCCAAAGATTTAGGGTTAATATCTGCACCACCATCAGCAGCAAATGTGACAACAATGTATATGCAATATGGCAGCCACGTCACAAGGAACACCAAGCTAGTGATTAAGAGCATCTTTGTTGTCTTACGCTGTAGGACAGTGTCGACTTTTTGGAATCGTCCTTTGTCCTTGGCTTGAATTTGTCTAGGGTTTCTATCACCTCTAACTACAACCGTCTCTTCCTTTATTGGATTAATTTGATGTGGGCCTATAGTGGCGAGTTTGTTTAGGTGAATCTCACATTGTCCACCGGTCTCTCTTTTGGACGAATCGGGGATTACTTGGGTTGATGTGGATGTATCATTGCTGTTATTGTTGGTCTTGTTGGAACGTGTGGTACAACTCGAGCTTGGTTGATCGACGATCTTCGGCAAAACTGAAATATCCGGTACATTACCAATAGTCGAGATTCCAGAAGGTTGCCTTGATAAACCTTCTTCTCCTTGACTCAACCCATTCACGTCTCGTGTTGTTGATACATCATCGACTTTAACATGTTCCCGAATAGTCAGGTAAATTTTTCCATAACAGGCGGCGACCATCACAAGTGCGATAAAAACACACACCAACTGAAATGCATACACTGTTATTTTAAAAATATGATCAGATCTATCAGTAAAAAGTGCGATAAAAAGCGGGAGATGAATGACAAAAGAAATCAAAAATGCAGACAGGGCTGCAATCTTACTCCGTTTATGGGTGAAAAATCGCCTTTGCTGTCGACAAATGCAATCAAAACGATCCGCTGCGATTACTGCTGTGAGCATAATGGAGGTACCAATGGCTATATTCTTCAATGGTTCGATTATTGAAAGATTTACAGAACCTAAATAAAATGCAGCATATTCGATTATTCCCAGTAAGCATACTGATAGATCAGTCCAGGCCAAAGCCATTATTAACATATGGGTACTGGTTTTCAATGTCTTAGTCCAGTATACACGGAGAATGAGGCAGTTGCCAGGTACTCCAAACAAAATAATGAAAATTGTGAAAATCTGCTGAAACATAAATAATCCGGTGCTGATAGAGGCTTCTAAAATTTCGGTGTAGTTTGACGCTGCAGTGTTTTCCATGATGTCAGTTAATATTGTTTCAATAGAAGACACGTATGAATGTTTCGCCAAATCTGGGAAAATATAATGCACACCCGGATGCCTTGTTCTATCACATGCAATGTTGAAATACAAACAAGCCCGACGCATATAGTCAAAATGTCTATTCACACAAAAAAAGTCGAATTAGCATATAAATTAAAGTTCAATACCTCAGCAAGATCGTCCAATCACAAAGGAGGATACCTAATTGTGACCTGTTTCTTGTATAATTTTATTATCGGCTACGAGGTTTTTTTTTCAACACACATATAAGTATTTGTTGCTTAATGTGATGGTTACTCCATTTGAGGTTTGTGTCTTTAAACAAACCTTGCAACCAACCCTTTCTTTTCAGAATACTCAAAAGAGAATTTCTACATGATGCCACTGCAAACAGTTTGTGTGGGAAGGTACTCGTCTTATTTATTTTGAATCTACAATTGCTCATAAAGGTTTACTTTTATCAAATTAGCTCGAAAATTTGCATTTACCATGAACAAAAAAGCGACGAAACCACAAACATCCTGGGTTTATTCTTTGACTTCCACTGACAAACTTGAGACGCCGGCCACGTGATTAATATGCAAATTAGGGTTACAAGATTACAGATTGCTATAGAAAATGCCTTGCATCTTTAAGCGATTAAGATTCTATCTCTAAGCTTCAAATTGTCGATAAATATATTTAAATAAATCTTTCTAAATATCACCTACCTAAATAAAATATAATAATGTTACTCCTAAATAGCGTCTTGACAAATACCATGGATTGGACTGGATAAGAAGTATGGCAGAAATGTGGCACAAGGCATATTAACCTAAATTCTAGAGAACGAAGATGATTATTGTACAAATACGACATCATGGATTTATACCGTTTAGTAATGGTAATCTGTCTGAAATGTTGTTGATGTCACCTACTAAGTGGCGTACCAACTAAAATGACGCATTGTACATTCTCTCCTCTGGTTGGACACACAAGCAATACATCAAATTGCCAAGGAATCAATATTATAACTATAGCTTTTATTAATCTTTAAAAGTGGACGTGTTTTATTTTATTGTTTATATTTGGTCCCAGTATTTTACAGCCGTAAAATCTTTTAACACAGAGAAATTGCAATCAACGTTTGCAGTTAATCGTTTTCATTAGATTCTATACCTGAAATCAACAATGTTCTAAACAAAAATTAAAAATCAGAATTACTGTGTGTCCCTTGCTGCATTTGGGGTTAAAATCCAATGCTGTATGTTCTATATAATTATATCAAGTAATTATATACATTCATTCATGCTTGGTTTATTTCAACACCAAAAATCGTCCCTAATTTGCCATAGTGACCAATCCCGAATTAAGTTGACATAGTGACCAATGCGGTATTAGTCACTTTGCCAAATTACAAAATAGCCAGTTAGAGCATGCATTCAAGTGACGAATGCTCTATCTCCAAAAGGAATACATGCATGTGGATTAGATACAATGGTAGGTCTCTTCCTGAATGTACGAATGGGTGGGGAAACTTAAAATTCAAAAAATTGGATTGGTCACTATGGCAAATTAGGGACGAAATGTCACATGGCATAGCCTACATACTGTAATGTGTAGACATTTCGTTTCAAAATACGATGAAAATAGACAATATGCCCTAATTAAAATAAAAAACAATTATTAAAAATAGGCCCTCTGTTATTTTGTTATGGTATATGCAAGGAATAGGATTGGTAATTCAAAAATAAACAAAATGGAGACAAAAACCTTTCAGATCTTTTCCTAAATTCCACGTTCGAATGATAACAAACAAAATTTGTTTGATTCAATTTAATATGAATCAATTTATGTGTGGGTCCAGAGGGCAGGGGGACGTTATAAGTTTATTAAGCGTATCCAAAGGGAAGGATAGATGTCACAACGCCCACTCATCGGTCCAAATGGGTCGGTCAATAAGGTACACATTAATTGGGCCAAATTTGTTTAGTCTAATGATCGGGAAATCGAGTTAATGTCTTGTATTCTAATTAATTATTCCTTAATAAAGGGAAGGAAAATCAATGGTAATTTTGATAAACCCGGCCTTCTTCTACAAGTAGCCTATGCGTTATCCATCTTTGAAATATCAGTGGTTTAAGTAAATAGATCCTATCCGACTTGAAAACGTGAGAAAAATAATTTAGATGCACCGCATCAACAACTGTGATAAACAAAATTTGTATAGGCCCTATACATTCAGGCACTGCTTTAATGAAGTGTTGTTTTATGCTGTTTGATATGCCTATCAGTATAGTCATTACGGGAACGACATCCTTGATCACTAGCAGAAGAAGACTAAATCGTCCAGGCCTTATCATACGTATATTATTACAATTATGTTATTAAGTTGTCACTCACTGTCTTAAACTATTTGGTTCATGGATTTCAGACACACTTAATAAAGGGACAATATCGTCACGATCAGAGCAGACTTTCGACAGAGCATGGAATCGGTGTCCTATGGTTTCAGATGATCTCAGTGACTAAAAATAATAGCCCATGAGCGCCCACTGTCCTATGATAACATGGAGCTATAAGATCACATTACCGTGGCTGAAGTAAATTGGTTTCTGTCTATTAATGGTAGTTTGTGATTCGTACAAGTTCGTAAATGAATGACAGTTCATGTTCAACCATAGTAAACATAATTTCCTTACGATTAACAAAATATAAAGTGCAAATTATCCACTAATTTTAATAAGATCTTTAAGATATTCAAGATATAATGAATAATATTATTTCAAATAATCTAAAGGTACAAACTAAAGCATGATAAAAAATCAGTCAAATAATTACCCTGGTTACCAAAGCATGAGAACAAAGTTTACAAGCTACATTATATATGGAACAATGATCAAATTATATCTCATACCCTATTAATGATTACCGTATCCTTTGCTTAGTCATACCTTACAATGTACCATCAACGTGACTTCTTAAAACTCTTCAAATTTTAGTATTTAGTTTAAGTTGCTATATATACATGTTTTGATATATACTCTTTTTCGTGATTGATTGCATGGTATACACACATATACTTATTACTATAAGAACAGGAATTACAGCTATTGTTTACTTGAGATCAATCACACATTTACCACCCTACAGCTGCACCCTTTGTACAAGTGCCATTAAAATATCAGATGGGTAGTACAAATACACTTTGAGTCCATTAAGTGAGCCATATCGCAAGATCACAATTCACATACTGCAACACTTAACCTAAAGCTGTTATGTCTATTCTTGCATCTTCGTATGCTGTAAATCTGGTCTTTAAAGGCGAGCTTTCGCCTGGAAATTTCACGCGCACAAGACACGCTAAAACACAGGCACATAATGCAGCCATTGGCGCATTTGAAAGGCTACAATGCGTCAAACTGTTTTGCGGCTTATTGTGTTGAATACGTCGCTTCGGTTTGCGGTAGATGATAGGCGTACCAATTAACAGAGGCTGCCAATGAGATCACATTTCCGCGGTAAAATATCGACGGAAAAACATTCTTGACGAAAACGTCCCGCATGTGAGACATTCCCCGACTATGATCGTGAACCCCATGTGATACAATGGTAACAACTGATACGAACAATATATGTTGAATATATGAGATTAAAGGGCATATACACTATTAGTAATTACCAAAATAGATATTAGGGAATTATTATCGAAATGTTTCCTTGGTTTGAAGATGGTAATGGTACTAAACCTCGTGAAAATTAATTTCGTGTGACATTTTTGAGTAAACATCACAACACATTGGAATCTTAAATGAATCACAAGCCGTGCTCCAGATTCACGTTAATACATTTCCACTGTTTTCTGCTAAACGACAAGACGAAAATAATAAGCTGAAACTTTCACAGGAGTGGTTTCTGTTTGCAGGAATTTACAGACATTTTGATAAATAGTGTGCACTGGCTTATTCAACTTATAATGTTGCAAAAGTAGCATAACGAATGGTTGACAATCATATTATAAATGGAGTAATAAGCATGAGGGTATGGGGTGAGGTGCCCATCAGGAGCAACATTTCCGTGGCAAGGAAAAACATTTGCTAACTCTAAGTATGATTGTGTTAATGAGAAAATCCTACACTATTCTGAAGATTCCACGAGCACCTTAGCCGAAAAGGCTGGATCCGAAAGTCAAACGCTCTGTATATTTTGGTTATAATGTAGGTCTAGTTAAGTCTATGCTGCTATATATTTATATACAATGCAAATCATGCAAGATCATATTTTAGATTGATTAATGGTAAGGTATAAAATAGAATTGGTTCTTCAAACATAAACAGAATGGTTGAATTGTAACATCTAACTGGCATAGATTACTTCGCAAATAAATCCGCGCGTTGCATCTCGGTCTAGCTGCTGACTATACCGTTCACATCCCCCCGTACGTTAACTGTGTAGTTTGTAATCGAACCATCTACGTAGATGAGTAAACTGACTAAATATTATTCAGCGTGGTTGTACCATTGGTAGACAATATCTGGGATGTAAGGTCAATTTTGCATTATCTTGTCGTTAACTAGACCAGCATGCATTATGCAAATCGGCATTCGCGTGCACACTGTGGTATTTGCGAAGAGATCTATGGTGATCATGATGATCTTCCCTAGAACAAATATGCATTATTGTATAAGGTACTGTCATTTTTAAGAAAAGTGAAATATTTTCCAGTTAACATTTAGGTAAAGGTAGTCTTGTTAGAATGAATTCGAACAATCTAAATGCATTTTCTTCATTTTCTGGTTGAATAATGACACAACGCACTAAGCTGAAATTATCACTAGTTGGTGTGTTTTTTTAAGAATAGGCCTATAATCTTGATTCATAGAGATGATCGAGCACGCATACTCGTAGAAGCAATTTTGCCATCACTACCAATATTATAATTATACCTTCCCTTTAAATGTATAACTTACATTATTTTTTAAGTACGTCCTTACAGTCCTGCCGGAACCGTCTGTTTGCCAATCCGTAAATAAATGGATTTATAGCGTTATTTATGTAAAGTACCGTATTTAGAGTACTGAACACATCAATTACGCCATCGCTGACTTGCCAAGGTCTAACATTCTGGATAAACAGCAGAGCAACGTATATCCAATATGGTAGCCACAGTATCATAAAAAATATACTGGTCAAAAGCAGCATACGTGTTGTCTTGCATTGCAGAGACGCTACGGCACCGGTGCTTCCTGCCTTCCCTGCCGGATTTGGGTTTTGCCGTCTGCTGGGAGAGTTTTCTTGCTGTGTCTGACGTCCGACGAAGGCTTCAGAATGTCGCTGTTGTATCAGTTCTGATTCATACAAACTTGCTGCATCTGGTATATTGCTGAAATCTGGAGGTACAGCTGACACCATTTCTAGAGCAGTATTACTTTCTGTCTGTAAAGTATGTTGATTGTTGCGTTGCTTATTTTTGTTTGATCTCAGATTGTCTTTTGTTGAGGATGACCAGACTCCAATCTTAACACGTCGTCGGATAGTCCAGTAGACTTTTGAATAGCAAAGCACTATCATTGACAGAGCAGTGGCATAACAGAATATTTGTGAAGCCAAAATAACCAGTGTGAGGTTTTCTGATGAGTTACCAGTAAGTATTATTTGAATGAGGTGAGGCATACTTAATGCTGCACTGTAAATTATTGAGCAGCAAAAGGCAATCTTGTTGCGCTTTTCGTTGAGCAGACGTTTATGCGGACGACACACACAGTCGTAGCGATCAAAAGCGACAACAGCTGTCAACGTGACTGAAGTTGATATTGTCGTTACCAGAAGGACATTTAAAAAATCCAACGCTTTCGGAAGTGCTTCACCTGCCAGAGTCGAGATGAATTTGGCGATTCTGTTGGCCAGTAAGAAGCAGCTCAACAGATCAGTCCAAGCCAGGCTTAATATTAAGATGCGGGTGCTGGTCTTGCGCTTTTTCAACCAGAACACCCGTAGAATCAGACAGTTGCCCGGTATGCCAATAACCATGATGAGCGCGCAAATTACGAGGCTGAAAATCACACCGGTGTGTTCTTCCATATTAAATGTTGTCTTTCAGTCTCTTAGTCTGAGATGGGTGATATAATTACACCGCATATTATTGCATATAGCCTATAGTGTAGGGTAGCCTGTAACATGCTTTTAGCCTGGATCAGATGAGATCGCAGCGGTTTCTCTTCTGTTCCAACTGAACCATCGTTGTTAATGGTAAACTACACGAACCACTCAGGCAGGATCAGTCATTGTTCTCGGGTTTAATTAAAGCGTTTAATTACTCTGCATAATGATTACACTGTGAGTTATGAGCTGTTAGTCGGTTGATTCTTCGTATCAAGGACATCATAACGGTTGCGCACGTTCCTTATCAAGTTATTATGCTATGTCTTTGGTTGCCTTCAGTATACATGAACACGCTACGGTTATTAGGTTTGACTGATGGCTCAATTCTAATGCAGTAGTCTTGAACCTTTCTAAATCCGGCCTTATAAAAACGGGAAGCGCATAAATCATTTGTGGCAGTGATCAATTGTCAGTGATACGGCACTATTTGGGCCTGAAGGTCCCAGGCAAAGGGAACTGAACAATCCCCAGATTGGTTCCAATGTTCCTATTAACGAAGATGTCTCTCTTAATAATCACTTAACGATTATTTGATAACTACGTTCACGTTGTTTAAATGCACCTTTTTACGACTCAAAAAGACGCATGACTATATATATATATATATATATATATCTATATATATATATATATATATATATATATCTATATATATATATATAGAGATATATATATATATATATATATATATATATATATATATATATATATATATATATATATCTATATATATATATATATATATCTATATATATATATATATAAGCCTATTTATATATATATATATATATATATATATATATATATATATATATATATATATATATATATATATATATATATATATATATATATATATATAATTGGTCACTATTTTCCCGCCTTTTTGGATCCCATCCCATGATCCTTTGCTTTCCTTTTCCCTATAAATGGATGAGTTTTTATGTTGTACTTTGTCAAAGCCTCTGATGAAGGTCCGGATTGGATCAGCTAAAAGGCCACCTCCGATTTAATTTATATATATATATATATATATATATATATATATATATATATATATATATATATATATATATATATATATATATATATATATATATATATATATATATATATATAGGTCCTTACCCAACTCAAATATGTTTATATAATCCTCAAGATTGGGCGACTCAGAACACCGGGGCACACAGTTCCCCTTCCATACTTAACACAAATTGTTAACATGAAACTGTTACTTTGACAAAAATCTATAGACTAATCCGTAGAGAGCGAAAACTGGACACATAATGTTTGTATTCACCACAGTACGCTGGTGAAATTAGTCCGTAGTGCATATAACGTGTTGCACTTATGCATGCCCAACTCAAACAAATGCTTTCTTGTGCCGTGTTTCACAACCTTTTCCATGCGGTCACTTAATGAGAGCTCAAGGCCAAACAAAAAAGTCTGCGGTTTCTGGTCACATGTCGTGTTTTTTTTTTTTTTTTTTTTTTTTTTTTGGGGGGGGGTGGTAATCTTTTCGGTTATTGAAACTAGACTAAATTCCCCATACATAAAGCATGGTGGCTAAGAGAGGCCTCACAATTCGGGCAAACGTTCATACCCTACATGTGAAAAAGTCGTTTAAAACACAGCACAGCAGAATTCCAATCGATCCAACAATTTTGGCTGCAGTTGGACATCGTTTCATAGCAAAAAAAAGAAAAACTAAAAAATGCCGACACGCGGGTCTGAGGCGACCCACGGAGACCAGAAACAATTTTTTTTGGGTCTAAACCACTTTATTATGTACTCATATTGATTAAAATACTGTTACTTACATTGTTACATGGAAGTTGTTAAATATTAAATAAATGTGATTGGTTGATTTCGGATCTTTTCCCTTTTTTTGCATTTGCATTATAAGAATTAGAACTGAATCATTTGTTCAGATGGTTTGATATGCCCGTCGTCCCTATTTTCCCGAATGTATATATTCAGACAGCTATAGTCTAGCAATCGTCAAGTTGTCTTTAATCCGTAAACTAATTTGTCCGACAACCAGTAGCACGTGGGTACCATTTATCCGACACCTAATATTTCATCTCTGCCAAGATGCTGTCAGAACAATGTACTGTCCAGATTTAAATGCCGTCTAACTATGAAATCTCCAATATAAGTACACTGTATTGCATTGTTCCAATTTTAAAACTAATTAGTTGCCGTACTTCGGTCCCGATTTGTTCCCCCGCACTCCCAATTTGCATACGTATTCGTTATTAATGTGTGTGTTTTTTAGCAGTGAGAATTGAATGACGTGATATATAGTAACTCTGGTTTCTTGTTTAAAAAGGTCGCAGCTCCGCGACAGTGTATAAACGTGTCAAATTATGAGAACTGTAGTACTTCAGTCGTGACAGACTCAATTCTGTTGCTGATTAAATAGCAATGACACTAAATCAATGTATCGTAAAAGCTAACAGTTCCCTTTCAAAGACATCCCTCTATTAACTTGCTAAGTTGACGAGCTTTTTGTGTTTGTTTAAGTAAAATTATTAACTAGGCTATTTTATTAACTGTTTCGACTACTTTCTATCAAAAGTTGGTCATTGCAATCAAGACAATTTAGTTTTTGTATCTGCCGCTTTAAACTTGTTGTAAATAGGCCCTATCTATATATAAACTAGAACCATTTCAATCCGAATATGCCTCTGGATCTTTACAACATCTAAAATTTATACAATTGAAGTGAAAATCATGTTAGCAGAACCATGCACTATCTCTAAATATTTCACGGCGATAGAAAGGGGGAGTACATTCCCCTCCCACCCCCCCCCCCCCAGATCCGCCAATCCAATGAGGGTGTTTTGGTTCATAAAACAAATCTCAGCAGCTCCGTGTCGCTTTAACGGAAGGAAAGCATTTGTCATGTTGGCAAACCATGCTGCTTTTAAGAGTATGCTTACTCTTTTTGAATCAAGTTATACATTATACATCATACATGTGAAAGTTAAAATTGTATACGTTGTTGTCGTTCACAAGAAAATATATGGATATTTATTTAGATTGTTTGTTTAATTTAGGAAACGGTACTCTTTCCTACATTCGAAACGATGATGAAAGTAGGATATAAATTAATAACATATTCAGCTTTATATATTATTACAATTCGACTATTTTGTTGTTTTTGTTACTTTATCTTTAACCATGTTGCTGTTTAAACAAATATCCTTAAAATAAGTCATCAATTATTATTGACTTCCAACTCTTTGTCGGCTCTGAGACTGCAGTCTGAAACGTGGCCTTTTCTCGGAGTGAGGTTGCATGCCCACTCACGTGGACAAGATTGATCGTCAACTTAGATTCTTCGTCTACTATGGAAATTATTGTTCAACAAGTACAACATTGTTTTTGAGTTATTTCGGGTACACCGTGTAATGATCTCTATACGATGTTATTATCTCTTTTTGGAAAAAGTGATGGCTCTTCTCAGAACCATCACTTTTTCCAAAAAGAGATCATTACATGGTGTACCCGAAAGAACTCAAAAACATCTATCTCCACCATGCAACCTCAAATCCTACATCAAGTACAGCATTGGTAATATTGGCAAAAACTGCTTGTAGCCCAGTTTATGGCTGTATGAGGTCGCCTGCTCGCAAAACTGCATCTGTCGGAGGACTGTTGCCATGGGCCTTTTGTTTCAATGTGTAAATGTTTTCGTCTGAAGTGCTTCTAGAAAACGAGAATTGTTAGACCACCACGGTTTCACGGGGTTTTTAGCAACCTGATAACATTTCCCATACACAAAGTATGGAGGCTAAGAGAGGCCTCACAAGTTGGGCAAAAGTTCATACACCTATGTTGAAAAAGTGGTTTAAAACACAGCAAGGCAGAATTCCAATCGATCCTGCAATTTTCGCTGCAATTGGACATCGTTTCATAACAAACAAGAAAACTAAAAATGCCGACGCGCGGGTCTGACACGACGCGCGCGGAGACCAGAAACCGGAGACTTTTTTGGGCCTTTTACAAAACATTACCATCTAGCACTATTTTGGTGCACAGATTGGTTCAATAATATTTTTCTTTGAAATGAACGTATGTAACCAAATACACGAGGTATACATTTTCTTTCACTCAAATCAACATGTACATGTATGTGGGTCCGGTGTGCAGGCAGGCTTTGAACAGGTAATATTTTAGCTAAGCGAGTAGTATGGTAGATGCCGTAGGGAGCGCACCTGCTTTTATCCCAAATACTCTGGGTAGTAGTAGGGGAATTTAACAAAGTTAGTAAAAAGTGTAAAAACGGAGTACTTTTTTTAAACATATTCTCTGGGTAGTAGTAGGGGATATTAACGAGTTTTTAGGTACTTTTTTAAAAAAGCAAACTAAAGACTTCACGTTTTTGGGGGTTTTTTTTCCCCTTTTTATTATCTAAATATATATTGATTAGAGAGAATGGACGCATACACCATTAAGCCATATAATGCATTTAACGATGATGATTTGTTTGAGAGATCAAATGTTTTAAATTATGACGAAGGTGATTCGGAGAAAAAAATATCATCTAAACAGAAATTGGTATTCGAAACAACAACACCCACTTTTGAAAACGACGGTATAGACCGCACGTTGATATTAGATAAATCAAAATTTTTAAATTATGACGAAGTTATAGGTTTAAAAGAAAAGAAAAACTATGAATATGATTTTTATTTTAAAATCAAAATGGGTTATACATTTAAAATTGTAATCGACATTTTGGTAGGTATTCAAACAAAGGCTCATTTTAAGGTGGATGAAACAGGATTTTATTATCGCGAGACAGATCGATCGAAAAGAATACTAATCGATATAGTATTAAACAGAGAAAAAAAATTCACATTCAAATGCGAAAACCCAATTGAATTTATGGTTAATTTAAAACATTTGCAAAAATTAACTCGCAGTATTAAACGAAAAGTTCCATTAATTGTTTACGTAAAAAATGAACGAATATACATTGAGACATGCGAGGTTGAAACGTGTAACGTTAAAAAACGAGAAACTAACAGTATAAGTATTAATAAGTTCATTAGCGTGGAAACAATTAAACTTCCCACCGATTATAATTATCCTTACATAGTTGAAAGTAGCGATCTTTTTAAACTTAAAAAAATGTTGCAGATAAACACAAAAATTGACATTAACATACACAATTTAGATTACGTTAGTTTTTTAAGCGATAGCAATAGTCTTTACAGCTTATCTTTAGAATTGGGTAATACGGATAAAAAGCAACTACCTACTTATTCGGCTACTTTTGCGTCAACTTTATTTAGTGTTTGTCTAAAAATTTCGTCTTTAGACAAACAAATACAATTTTACGCGCCTAAAGATGAAAACGTTCCATTAAAAATTGCTACGTCTGTAGGTAATTTGGGGGAAATTACAGCTTATATGAAAGACGAAAGATTTATAGTAAACGTAGAAACATCACCTAAAAACTCACTTAGAAAATGTTATAAAAAAATATAATCTCGTTTAATAATAAAAGATTATGGAATCAAAACAAAAAATAATCGTTCCTTGCAGATGGTTAATAGTTGGTAAAACGTATAAATGTTGCGCGCGTAGCTCACCTAACGTAAACTATTGCGCTTTTCATCAGTTTAAAATTAAAAAAGGAAAAAGTGTGCCTGTTGAGTGTAAAAAGTGTAAAAAGGTACAAAAACATCGATAAGTCTATGTACAAACTGCGCAAAAACATTAAAAGTAAAACCTTTTACCAAATAAACAAAAAATCTATACGCTCGTTTAATTTAGTAATGGCAGTGTTGGTAGAAAAGACGAAAAAGTTTTTGTAGAGTTATATTAATATGAGCGAACTATTACGAACGTGTATTTTTACGCTTATTGATGATTTAAAATCGTTTTGTTCAAATTCACGCAATTTAATATTGTTGGAATATTATATTAGAAATGTTCCCGCACAACGATTGATTATACTCGTGCGAGAAAAATTAGTTCCAGCGTTTGAGTTAATTAAATCTAGAGATTTAGCGAGTATAAAAGAGTATTTAACGCAACTCACTTTAGATACGCATTACATTAATTTATATTATAGCGAGTTGTTGAGTGTAAATGAACTAGATAGAGAAACTATTTTTTTGCGTCTAGAACTAATTATAAACATTGTATTGATTTTAAAAAACGACTAAAAATTTAAATTGTACGGAGGTGGTTTATCCGTTACCCGCTCCGCTACTCGCGAAGCGGGTTTTTGGTTATAGTAAGATTTATTTACGCTTACTTTAAACTCAAAAGTTTTTCTATAAGAATTTTTTTTTCTACATTTACATCGATGGGTTTAACCTCTGTTTTAACCGGTAAAGTCGTCGGTTTAACCGATTTGTTGCGAATATTTTCTTTCATTTTGTAATATTTATCTCGCTCTTCGCATACGAGCACAAATTCTTCTTGACTGATGTAACCGTCTTCGATGGCTTTACTAACGTGGTTTTCGATCGTGTTGAGTTTAGATAAAGCTAAAACTCGTATTTCGTCGTGTTTTTTAGCTTTTTTAGATAATTTGAATTTTACGTATCTGAGAGCAAACGCTCCACCACCCAACCCTAAAGCTAAACCTTCTAAAACAAATCCTACGGGTGATGATACAACGCTAGCGATGCTCGCGATTCCGATAGCCCCTGCTCCCATACAACCCAATTCAGCGAGAGTTTCTACGATACTACAAGCGTTGATAATTTTATTATATTTTTTATACGTTTTCTCGCGTTCATTAATTTCAATTCGTAATTCTTTTTGAATATCGTCGATTTTTTGCAATCGAAATGATTTAGCATCATCTGTCATAGACGGTAAATTTGGATAAAGTACATTCGTTGATTCTATAGGTGCGCTCATCTTTTTTATTAATAGAAAAAGATTTAAAAAAATTAATTTAACGACCAAGTAACAACTTTAACATCGTAACAGATTCCAGTGTTTAAAGAGCCGAAAAATACCGCTTGTACAAAAACTTTTTTTCTGTGGTTGCTATATTCTGTTTTAAAGCAAATACCACATTCTAAAAGCTTTAGTTCATTGTCAAAAGCAAGTAGTTCATGATTTTCTAGAAGAATAAAACGGTGAAACGCGTGGATCAATATCACGTTTAAAAACGCGTGTTTGCAAACCATTATTTTTTAACCAAGCTGCGCAATCTGTTACCAGATTATAAGCACCTAAATTTAATCCGTATGCACTATCCCAAGTAATCCAAATTATGTTATCATAATTGTACAAATATTCATTTCCTCCAACATTATTGGCAAATCCAGTTTTTGAAAAAACATTGTTTTTATTATCGCTAACAACGACGCTCGTTCGACTTCGGTCCGTAAATGCTCGCCATACTTACAGTATAAAATCATTTAATTTAACTGTAAACTATTAATTTTTATATTAAAACAGATTTTAGAATTTAACGCGCCGAAAAAGGTCGCTTCTAAAAAACTTTTGAAACGTTTTGTATTTTAAAACACATTTCATATCTTAAATGAGACATTTCATTATCGATAAAATAAAAATGATTATTTCCACCTGGAGAAGGGATATAATAATCACCAACTTGATAATTACGCGTTGCTGAAAATGAAGTAAAATTATTCATTTTTGTAAAATGTACAAAAAGAGAGCAGTACGTTGGCGCTTCATTAAACATAAAAAAGGGTAGTTTAGACGCAGCCCACCATCCGAGTACGACGTTATATTTTTTAACTAGAGGTACAGTTTGTAAAATGTCATCTCTGTTTATATATCCGAAATGTTGATAAATTTCGCCAGGCGATGCTCGTGCAATTTCACCGCTAGCAGCGTCAACGACGCTCGTTCGACTGGGTCCGTAAATGCTCGCCATATTTATAGTATATCTATATTTAAAATAATGGGGAAACCGTGATTATGTATATCTCTGCTTTTGCTATCTCTGACTCGAAAAGTCAACTCGTTAAAAGTGCCGACTCGTAATTTTTTCATCGACGGATTTTTATATTCCATGTACATGCTTTCGCCGAACGACGCGTCTTGCAAAGGAAAAGCATTTAAAATAGTGCAAGGTTTACCGTTTAAATAATTATCGGTCGTAGAAATTTGATCGCAATGAATGTATACAATTTTAAAAAGTTGTACGTCGATTTTGTTACTGTATTCTCCCGCGGTTAGAAATTCGTTGTGAAACCCCAATAAATTAGCCAACCCGCCAATAAATTTAATAGACTTGTTTTCTTGAGTTATATTTAGCAAAAAGACGCCCGTCTTTTTATTGATGGTAAACGTGATCCAAGGCGCGTATCTAGTTATAACGTCGATAATTTCGTTAATGTTGTAAAGTCCCGGCTCGATAAACTTAATAACGTCCTCCTCACCCGTCGTGCGAATGATTATTCTTTCTTGTTTACGCACGTTGTAATATCCCACCCAAATGTTTACGCTGTGTAATATAATCGAGAGATCATTTTGTCGATTATCGATAACGTTATCTAATTGAATCGATCCTCCTTCTTTACCTATTTCGATTTCGAACGTGTGGTACATTTTATTATTTAGAATTTATAATAATAAATAATAATAAAATGACGTTTCCATTAGCATTCGAGAGTAATTTTACGTATTCATATAAGCAATCTGGAAATTTTAAAGCGCCTCTTGATTTTAACGCCAGCGATTTAACGAGTATAAACATTTACATAAACAAGAACGAGTTTTTTAACGTTCATTTTGATAATGTTTTTAGCAACTACAAGCTACCTCGCGTCGATAGCGACGACGTTGTTGATGATTGGCATTCTAACCCGCTAAAATTTTATCAAAATCAAATAAATTTTGCAACATACTGCGCCACAACGAGATGCGGTGTGAGTTATCATCATTTAAATCATTTAAACCCGATGATTCGTAGTTTTTTAAGATTTCATGTCTATTATCAAATTAGACGATTGCTCAAAGAAATGAGCTGTCCTACATCATTCCAAAATTTTTATGACGCGTTTGCAAATAATATAGACGTGAGCGCGTACAAAAACTTATGTGAAGAATTTCACCTTTCACAAGTCTCCAATTGGAAACAACGAGTCGATTTAAATTCAAACGGATTAGGAACAGCTTATTATTACGATAACGGTTACAAAGCGGTACCCGGAAACAACTACGATAAAAGTAGTTTGAACGTTATTTCTACCGAGGTGACTGATTACGATTATTACAAAACCGCGACGAAAATGAGTTTTGGAGATCATCCTTCAACCTATACGATCGCATTCGTTTTACAATCTTCTACGGAGCTCGCTTGGTCAAAATTTATAATCAGCGAGTCTAGAGGTTTTACAGACATTGGTACACAACGAATAAACGACTCTATAAGAACGTTCGTTTACGCGATATTGGGGCTCAGGCGCAAGCAAAAAGCTCATTTTTAGCGGGTGGTACCGGTTTAGACGCGCAACGTGAATTTATAAATATAGTAAACGCTGAGATTGACTCTCCGGTTGATTTACAATCTAGTATTCAACGATATCAAGATGTTTTACAATACGCTCGCAGTCAATTAAACTTTTGTCTCGGAGAAAATCTATACATGATGCCTAGCGATATGAATTTACGAATATGCACGTACGCATCATACAACAATAATATATTAATCGCGACGAGTGATTTATCGTTGGGTTCAAATTTAGATACAAATTCAATACCCGTTGTTCCTCCTATTCTACCTTTACAATCAACAACAACGCCATTGATTGCTAAACACACACAAGAATTAAATGATCACGCTTTTACAATAGCGCATGCGCAAGACTCTTTAGAAACTACGATAAAAGAAGACTCGCTCGACAATCATCAAGAAGAAAAAAATTATTTAATACTTGGTTTTACGATTTTAGCGGGACTAGGTGTCATGATTTACGAATTGTTATTTTAACGTTTTTGCATGTATGTTAAAACTAAAACTCCTACTCCCGTTAAAGCTAGCCACAAATGTTCCGCTGTCCACGCGACGACGCTAGAAGCTGTTTTAAATAACCAACTTACTATACTACCTATAATGGCCGGTAAAGCGGCTAAAGCTTTTGCTCCTAGTTTAGATAATACATTCGCTAGATTTTTTTATGTTTTTTGTATCCACTCGCTTACACCACCGCCAGATGGTGTTGGCGGAGTGGGTTTGGGTGATGGTGGCGCAGGTTTTGGAGGTATAACTGAACTTACTACTAATCGATTTAATAATAAAAGCGATGGTCATACTAAAAGCTGTTAATATACTGACTATCGTTATACCTTGTTCTCTAAATAAAGTTTTAAATCTTTCACCCAACGTAACGTCTATGTTTTTTATTCTATATAACGTTTCTTTAATTCTATTGAGTTGGCTACTATTCTTATAATCAAACTTGGCAATTTCTTTTCTAATCGTATCAATTTCATCTAATAATTCTTGTTCTCGTTGACGTAGTTGATCTATCGCATTTTCATCTCCTACGTCGTTGTTGGTGATTCTATTTCTAATTTCGGTTAATTCCTCGTTACGCGTGTATAATTCGGCTTCAAATTTTAATTTATGTCCTTGCGCCGTTTTCATAAGACTAACGTAACCCTTTAATTCACGGTATATATTCGCTTCCTCTAGAGTTGGTGCATCTTGCGTAAGAAAACCAAGAAATTCTTCAACCTTATCTATCGTTTTTTTTACTTGTAAATCACTCATTTCAATGTTATCATTGGCATAATAGTAATCTTCTTCTCCATATTCTTCTTCTTCTTTTTCTTCTTCTTCATCTTGCAGTGGAGGTGGCGTTGGTAACTTTCGACCTGCTTCTCTACGAAGAGGCGTTTTATCGATAACAATTGCTGGTGATGGTGGTCGTGCTTCTATCTCTTTTAAAACTTCACCCGCTTTTTCTTGTACCTCTGGTGTTATTTTTGGTTTTGGTTTTGGTAAACCATAAAGTTCGTAAAAAAGATCTTTACCTTGTTTTTTTAAAGTAGATTCTCCTAAAAATTTATCGCCCATTTTTACTGTTAAGTTAGTTAAACGTATTTGTTTGCCGTCTTCTTTTATAAACCAAAGTACTCCATATCTGTAACTAAATCTTTTATATTCTTTTACAACGTTCGGTTTATTCAATTGTTTGTAAAATGCATCAACAGCATCTTCTCTACTTTTATAATAGTCTTCGCTACCTAAACGTGTGGGTTGCTCCCAATTGGGTAGCGTTTGTTCGGTGTTATCATTATTAACATTTGTTTCTTGCATAGAATCTTCTTCTTCATCGTTAAGATCTTGTAATAACGGATCTGGCTCCATAAGATCGCGTCCTCCTTCCGCCATTTTATAATTACTTTTTATCTTTATTTAATAATTTATAACTCGCGTAACCGACAACACTCATACCAATCAAAATAAATATAATTTCACGCGTTTTTTGATCTTCGCTAGGAACGTAAAAATCTTTTAGTTGCGGTTCGTTGCGTAAATTTAGCGGTAAATTAAATTGATTACCCGTAATGCGAGAATATTCATTCATCGCATCGTCAATGTCATTAAACGTTTTATTGGCGTTCGATTCTTTTTGTATTTTTTCGTTTAAATAATCTATATATTTTAAACGCTTTTTACTAAATTCATCTCTAGCTTTTGAAAGTTGCTCTAGCGCTAAATCATGCCTTTTACGTTCTTGTTCAGCGTCGTTGCCACGTAAATTACTAAATAAAAAATTCGATCCGGTAAATGCTAACGCGTTAATTACCGCGCCTCCGATCATCATCGCTATAGATACCATTTTATAATTACTTTTTTTTTATAAAAATATGTTATAGTTGTTAACTATAAAACTATGGCCAATAATACGTACGGAGATGTGTTGGATCCATACAGGAGAATAAGAGAACCTAGAGGTGTAAAAGGTGTGCGTCAAAAAGTCGTCATTACAAACAATCCGAGCTTTCCATTACCGAAAATCAATTGTTGACGGTTCGTTTTCCAAATTTAGGAATGAATGACGTTATCGTTCCGAATACAGCTAAATTAGCTTTTAATATAGAACTCGTTTCGGCGGAAGATGAAAATAGAACGTTGGTACAAAATATAGGCAGAGCCATCGTAAAACATATAGTTATTAAAATGGAAGGAAATGAAATATTTTCATTAGACGATGCGGATGTATTCAATTGTTACAAGGACGAATGGTTGACCAAAGATCAACGCGAAAATTTAGCGTATCAAGGAATCGAAGATTCAAACATAACTAAAATAAGAATTGACGCTAGCGATAAGGATTTAGGTGGTAACGGAGGAAAAGATAAAGCCATCGCGGATACGTATAAAAATAGATATTACATTCCGCTGGATTTTGAATTGTTGACCGATCATCAACCTTATTATCAGTCGGGCATCGGAGATCGATTGACTTACGAACTCGTGTTTAATAAATTTTTCTAGCGTGATCAAAAGCACCGACGATAACGCGAAATATATCATAAGCGGAATTTCTTTAGAATTTGAGGTCGTTCATATGCCGGAACTAGCTCGAACGATTAAAAAATCAATACAGTAACCGGTTGAGTATACTGTTTTGATCGTGTACTGAGACAGAGCGTGACTCCGTTTAACAAACGCGATACGATGTGGAACATAAATTTAAATACCCCTGCAAAAAGTATGAAAGGAATATTGTTTTTATTCAGAGAACCCACCGCGAAAGAAAGCAACAAATTTTATAATCCGAAAATTGACAAAGTTTCAATTACCATCGAAGGCGTTCCCAATCAACTCTACGCGCACGGAATGAAAAGGTATCAACATTGGGAAGAGATTTCAAAATATTTCGGCGATTCGAAACAACAACACGCTATACAAGTCGTACAAGCACTAAATTTATCTCACGTTAAACCAGGGAATTATTTACTAAATCGATACGGTTTATTTTTAGATTTAAGAACGAGCACCGACAATAAATTACACGGAAGCGGAAGGCGAGTACAAAACTTGAGCGAAAATGTTACCTAAATATCCACACGTTGCGTTAATTTTCGGCCAAACCGGATGTGGAAAAACTGAATTTATTTTAAACTTGTTACAAAAAGAATATTTAAAACATTTTGAAAATATTGTTATATTATGTCCTACGATCGCTAACAATAACGCGTATCAAAATAAGAAATGGATTTGGAACGACGAGCGGGTGCTCGTTGACGATTTAAAAGATTATACGTTAAACAAAGCGATAAAAATATATAGCGACATACTAGAAGGAAACGAAACGTTGTTTATCATCGATGATTGTAGCGCTAGTAAAGATTCGCGATATAAAAATTTTTGCCGAAATGAAACGAATGCGTTAATACGATTAGCTTTTAGCGGTAGACACATTAAACACAGCTGCTGGATCATTTCACAAAAATATAATAGCGTATTAAAAGATTTTAGAGAGCAACTCAAGTGGGTATGTTTATTTTATTGTAAAGATAGAGATTCATTCGAAGATTGTCTTCGAGAAAATGATGTCGTGCCTACGAAAGAAACAAGAATTGAAATTCATGAAAAATTAAAACGAGTTAAACATTGTAAATTAATTTTAAAAACAGATCAACCTACTAGTTATGAAATACGCGACTAGGTCGTTGAGCAATTACTCATATGTTACTCGTAGGTCGTTGAGCAATTACTCATAGGTCGTTGAGCAATTACTCATATGTTACTCATAGGTTGTTGAGCAATTACTCATAGGTCGTTGAGCAATTACTAACAAGTACTTATTAATTTTACAAATTTTTCTATAAACACTTATAATAAATGGAAGAAGTTGCTAAATTGTTGACTGAAAATCCATCTATGCTAAACTCACCACACTCTACGTCTAAAGAGTTTAATATAAGCGACGACGCGCTGCTGTTAAAACTAAAGATACGATATAAACGTCTTTTATATGTTGTAGCGGTAGGAGATTCCAAAAAGTTTTTCGGTAAAGAGTACAGCGTTAGCGATATTGAGTCATTATCTACGGAAGAGCGCGATGCATTACACACGCAATACGAAACCAAATTAGGTCGTGATATAACGCAAAGTTTAGGCAGCGCCATTCTAACGTTATACGTTAAATTATTAGAACTTGGTTTAAATCGCGTTAATTTATACGGTTATAGTTTTGAAATTGATAATGAAGGTAAAATTAATTACAGATTTAGAAAAAAAGATCCATTCATTTCGAGCATGCTTGGTACCGTAGCGTGCGAAATATACTACAAGTACGGTATGTTAGTAGCGCCGCTCAGTGCAACTCTTATTACGGTAAAACATTTAAAAAGAAAAGAAGAATCTTGTATAGATAATAAAAGCGATGGAAACGAATGTACAACCGGAACAACCGCAAGCTGTAACGAACGAGAATGTACAACAGCAATCACAACCAACGAGGGTAGTAACGAAAACACCGACTAAAAAAGAAAAAAATCCAAACAGAGTCGCGGCTGGTAAAAAACTCGCCGAACTTAATAAAAAGAAAAAACAAGAATAAAAAAAAAGTGCAACTAAAACTCAACACGCGCCAACGAAAAGCGTAACGTTACAAACATCAACGAGCGAAACAACAAGCAACAACTACTACTATATCGCTATTGCTTTGTTCGTTGGCGTTTACTACTTTTTAAGCAGCTCTAACAAACCCACTATCTCTAACGAAAAGGTTAGACCTTTACCAGATAGCAAGGTTGCATCGCCAACGAAAGAACTCAACGTTTTTGAAATGGAATAAAAGTTTTTAATAAAATTATTATATTTAACTAATATAAATAATGGACACGAAAGGAATAGCCAATTCAGCTTATCACAGCTCCGTTCTAACTCTTCTCGTTGTTTTATACAGCATGCTCGGTGAAAAAATATTTAAAATGAAACCGGCCGATTTAGGAAAATTTGATATAAAAGACGGGTTAAAACTCACTACGACCGTTGCCGTGAGTTCGATGACGCAAATGTGGTTAGTTCAACAGGGAATTTTACTTTAAAATATTATGAATTCTGAATAAAATATATTTATAAATATTAAAAATGGATGAGAGAAAGCTACAAAACGTTTATTATAGTCCTCGGGGATACTACAAAGGTCTAGACGCAATTAATAAATTAGCTAAAGAAACAAAAGTGAATAAAAAAACAGTTAAACAGTGGATTAAAAAGCAAGCGCTGTGGCAAATTTATTTACCCTTTCCTAAATATATTCCAAGACCGACCAGTTCAAATAGTACGTTATTGAAACCGAACGAGGTTCACCAAGCGGATCTATTGTTTCTTCCGCACGATACGATCGGTAGCGGAGCGAGTAAAAGAATGAGTAGAACGACATACAAGTACGCGTTGACCGTCGTAGACGAAGCCAGTAGATATAAAGAACCACAACCGCTAATCGATAAAACCGCCTCGCGAGTTGGTAACGCGTTTGAGAAAATTTATAAACGTTCGTTGTTAACTTGGCCTAAAATTATAAAAGTTGATCCTGGAAAAGAATTTATGAGTAGCGTTAATGTATTGATGAGTAAACATAATGTTGTAATACAAAAGCGAAGCCGGTAATCATAGAGCGCAGGGTATAGTAGAGAGATTTAATAAAACTTTAAGCGAAACATTATTTTCTCATCAATACGCTAAAGAAATAGCGACTGATACGAGAAATAGATAATGGGTTAAAACATTACCACTAGTCGTGAAATCGTTAAACAATGAAACAACGCGACTAATTAATTTAAAACCAAAAGACGCGATTAAATTACCCGTCGTCGAGCAAAATCCAGCCTCACCAGTTGTAAGCGTTAAAAAGAATGAAAAAAGAATCACAGCAAACAGTTTGGTTCGGTATTTATACGCACCCGGTGAAGCTGAAAAAGATACGAGACGCCGAGCGCCCGATCCTATGAGTATAAAATTTATAGAATATCTAAAACGATAAAAGGTGCGAATCAACCCATCTTGTATTTTTTAGAAGGAGGTGTCGCTCGTAGTTTTGTAAAAGAATTACAAATTATTCCTCGAGATACAGAAAACCCACCCATTAAACGATTATAGCGTTAGTCGTTAAGACTATAGTGACCGTAAGCACAAGTACCTATTCCGTTTCTAAAATATATTTCTTTGTGTCTAAAGGAGATAGCGATATTTTATTTACTCTTGTTGTATATAATCTATGTTTTTCATGTCTAATAAAACTCATAGGGTGATGTAGCGTATTTTTCAGAGATAAAACTTGTTTATATCGATCGTGTTTAATTTGATGTTCTAAAAACTTGTTTTTTAACTCCTTTAGCTTTTCTTATTTGTTTTTTGTCCGATAAAAGTATCGAATACATTTTGGGTCTTAAACAAACAATTTCTGAAATTGGCACGCCCGCGCACTCGTCTTTCATTTACCTATAATCTTTTATTTGCTTCAAAATGTAAAAAATGTTGTTCGTTATAATTAGAAAAGTCGTATAAAGATTTGTTTTACATAAATCTTTATACACATCTCAATTTTAATCTCGAGTAACAAGCTATCTGTATCCGTGTAAATCAACTCGCACGAGTTTTTGTAGTTTGTTTTTAAATGATTGTAATAAAAATCGTACATTAAATGTTTAGATAAATCTAGTATGCTCATTCCTACGTAAACTGGGCGGTTGAGAACGAGTTGCTTTTTATGCATGTGAATCGCTACTAAATCATTACCAAAAATCCTAGCCTCGGCAAAATTTGGTTTCGAAACGAGTGAGCGAATTTGATCGTTTGCTTTTTCATCGTTTAGCTGTTTTAAATTTACGTTAATGCGATTACGTACATTTTCCATCGTTTTTCCAAAAACTGAATTGTTCATGAGTTTAAACAAATCTTTTTCAAAATGATTCGTTGCGTCTTTTCTGAGTTGGGTGTTTAAATCAATGTACGATTTCATCCAACACGATTCATCAAATTCTAAAACACGATGAATTTTAGTTAGTTTCATACCGAGTTTTAAATACAATTCTAAATTACGATAATGAATAACGTAGTTGCGTTTATCGTATAAATTAGGAACTAATTTTACAACGTTTGGAGCAGGTTTGTCGTTCAGCAACTCGCGTTGATAGTCGCTCATCCATTCTTTCGGTACTATTAATGATTCTGGCGCGAGTGGAAACGCGTTGTGAGAATCGTGTAATTCTTTACAATATTGTAAATCAACTTCTAAAATGTATCCTTTATTGTTTTTAAATCCTTGTTTCTCGAGTCTGTCAATTCGTTTACTATTCATCCATTTAAAATTACCGGTTGGTAAAGGTTGACTCATGGCGTATCCGTATAAATTGTTCGCGTCTAAATACATAATGTAACTCGATGGTTTCGTTTTATCATAATCAGACAAGTATTTATTGTTTGCTTTAGCGTATCGTTTACTCGCCATACGTTCCTCTCGCATGCCTTTTTCTATAAATAAATGCATGTCGACGTCCGTAAACAAATCTAAAGTTTGTTTCAGAATGTTTAACAAAGCGATCCCAACTTAGCCCCGGGACTCGTATAATAATTAGGCCCGGATCCAAAACCTCATCGTATACAAGCGTTAACGCGAAAGTTTTCAAGCCGTCCGTCCAATAAGTATCCGTACGCACGGGTATAAATCGTGATAATCACCCAAGTTTTACAATCAAACTTCTAAA
>CM055831.1:23902536-23958868 GCA_029582265.1 Zoroaster sp. YZ-2022
ACCCCAGCTTAGTAGAAAACTTGTATATTTGGATATTAATTTGTTATTTTATGGTCCTAAAATCAATAAACAACTTAACGTTAACCAGACCTGTAAAAAAAAGAAGAGTTTTGTCATCTTTTCTTCTACTTGGTTACATTAATTGTTATTATGACTTATTTTCCTCGAGGCTTTTTGCGAAATGAGTTGATTCGAATAAACTCTAATGTCTCCATATTTACTCAGGCAAATCGACAAGGGCCTGATGTGCATCAGGTCATAACCTCAAACCCAGGGTTTCAGGTTGCAGTTGGAGATCATTGACCATCCCCTGTGCGACATTACCATCGGTGAGGGCGCACTGCATATCTTAGGGCATGATAACACAATAATAATAATGTGTTGTCATCTGATTACAATATCAAAGAACCTTTTTTAAGTTATCGAGATATCGGCAAATCGCGATTAAAAATATACCGCGATTAAATAAAAAAATCGCCATTGTGGAATTAAGTAAGAAATTCCATGAAGGTAAACAGTCTTGTGAGCTTTTGGAAGTAGGATACAAAGCAATTTGCGGTTATTGTGCAATAAAGCAACGATCGCCATGGATGAATTAATAATCGCGATATTATAAAAATGGCGATATATGTTTGCCGATATATCGTGGATGAAAAATCGATATGTCTTAAGCTTAGCACAACTAGAGGCCGGGCATCATCAAGACGATTCTGCCGATATGGATGCATCTTTTCCCACACCATTTATATCGTTATACCTGTGCTTACGTGTACAGGGAATCTTACAAAGATGACCGGGCATGATAAAAGGTCTATATATTTGTATACTTTTTATTTCTAGCACTGGTCCGAAATCAACGGTAATGGCGACATACAACAATGTAGTTTCAACACCACATTGTACATCATCGTACCTCAAACATTCAGTGTCCGTGGCTGGCTGGGCAATTGGCGGAAATCGAGATACCACGTGGTCATTACTTTCATTGAGTTTGATCTGGGAACGAGGCTACGATTATCTGAATATTGGAAACGGACGCATGTTCTAGAATCCATATTTGACCCTTATTTGGGGGTAAGTTTTGCATTTTAAAGGTTTCACAGCAATTTGTGAACAATTTACATATGTTTGCAATAATATTGTTTTAAAACTTATTGTTTTTATGATTGTTTTTCAGAGTTCAATATCCACTGATAACCTTGCTTACTCCACACAAAACGAACTGTTTATGATTTTTACATCAGATTACTCTGTACAGAAAAAAAGATTCCAATCTTGAAAGTTAATAGATGCAGAAAGGAAGGAAGGTAAATTTTGTAGATTTATTTGTTTAAAACAACAATGAAACAAATATTTAAAGATAGTATAACATTGGTATTTCATAAATGACCAAATGGTGGAATTTTTAATGAAAAGCTAATCGAGTATAAAATTGAGGATAATATCAATGTTCAAACGACAGTGGATGGCAATAAATAAATAAATACAATCAATTGTTTATCCCCTACACAATCATTTCATCAAAGTAATAGGAATCTAGCCGGCCTGTCGTCATCAGGCAAACTCAGTAGTTGAGGAGGGTAAAGACGTGTCTGGACTATTATAAACCAGGAAGTTGTGGGTTCAGAATCCTGCCAAGTTGTCTGTGTAGACTAGTTCCAACGCAAGATTTCATTCAAATAATATACCAATGTTGAACCATTTTCCTTATATGTACTTAGTGAAACTGTGTTGAGTGCATGGGCAGATCTTCGTCTCAATTCCTCTATATTATGCCTGTACGGCGTTCCATAGACAGAGGTGCATTCCTCATCAAGACAAATTCTGCATACATGATGCTGCAAAAATATGTTTTTATGAATAATAATTATCTCCAAGCCCACTCTTCCTCTCCACCGTCAGAGGTCTGATGACTCTCATTTGGTTTAATTTATTTTGAAGACAAAAAATAATATAGGTAATTTTGGTCATGTGAAAACTTGAATTTTGTGTTAATAATTTGTTTTTGTTTTCCAGCACTGTGGTTGTAACCTGACAATCCCAGGGGTGGAGTGGGCTAGCACTGGGCATAGCAATTTTATTGATAGGAGCAAAGTAAGTTTTATGCGTATCAAATCAGTTTATAATTTTGCTTTAAATTAAATTGTTGCAGTTAGCTGCAGGAGGATGAAGTAGCTTGTAACATCTAATCATCACTGCGTCCAAAATAGCATGTTTGGAAGAAGCCTACCTTCCTCTGCTTTCCTCCAGGTTTGTGTTATCGGGATGTGGAGCCCTAGACAAAGTTTAAATCAAAACTGGTTCAACAGACAGGTCGCGAAAAGGGAGGTATAGGGAACGAGGATGATAACACATTAAAAAGTAGGGCTACATTTTTGAGAGGTGACCAGTTTTACACTTCATGAAAGCTCATTTCAACGATGTCTCCAATATAACGTGACCGGTGCTCAGTAGACGGAACTGCACCCACTCCATTGACAATTTGTTGCTTAGCTTCCAACCTGACCATACACTTTTTTTGAGCAAAAGACACTTGCCTCAAAATGGAAGCATTTTATAATGTGCATGTAAATACCTTACTCAGTTGATGTTTATCGACGGGCTTTTGTGCAATATTTGTCCTTTTTAAAGATACGGTTGGACGCTTTCTTAACGTGGTCTGGGTTTATCTTAAATATTGAATAAGAGTTAATTTTGTTTCAGGATTATGGTGGTCCGAGTACAATCGATCTAGTACATCCTAATGCTTCGTACGATCTGAGGTCTCCCTACTACCCTTTGAACTATCAGCAAACGTTGGATGCTGGTGGTAAAGTCCCTTTCTTTCAGATCCATTGCTTATATCGAAGTGGTATCTCCTTCTAACGGAGAGATAGAGCATGGTACTTGGTACATATCAATTTGCACATCCAGGAAAATAAGTCGTTTTGTGTTGCACGGGCGACAAAGTGCGTTCAATATTATTGGAGCTTACGAGGTTGATGTTTCATTTATTGGTGATTCTGACTGTAGGAGTACATGTGGTTTTCATCTCAGATTGACAAACGGTTGATTACGAGGTAAAGTTATATCTTATTTGAATGAAAATGTACTAAAATACAGCAAATAAGAAATCTAGCATAAATCCTTGTATTGGGAAAAGATGGATTTGTCAGTATGTCGAGATTACTACTGAGATTGTGTTTGAGCTTAATAACTCGTTAGCAGTGACAATAAACCCCAACATAAATATTAATTGTTTTAATACTTTGCGCAAATCTGCCTTTCATATATGGCATTCACTAACATAAAGAGGAAATTAATTGGACAAAAATTATTTTAGGCTGAGAGGAATTCTTTAATAGTCTGATAAGTACTGACAATTTAGCCCTTTTTTTATAGAACTAATGCTTTGTTCGGATCTTTTCGTGATTTGCGATAAGTAACATCTATCAGTCAAAGAATTCTGGGAAGATTAGTTGTCCCCATGCTCTGATAGGTAACAATTACTGGCTCAAATGTGGACTCTGTATACACTGAAGGTGAAAGTCTAACCTACGCAGGCTAGAGGTAACAACCTCCATTTTGTATACAGGGTTATACAGATCATTGTCTCAACGGTCTGGGCTGCAGTGACGGTTTATATGCACTTACAAGACAGCGCATATGTGATGGGTTTAACAATGATTGTCAAAGGAAACGCAATGGGCAGAACGAACAGAGGTTGCGGTAAGACGCCTTTATGTTTGGGGATTTAATTTTAAAGTCCCATGCTCGTCGACTAAATTTCCCAGATCTATTTTATTTCTGAATCAAACACTTCTGTAGATTCAGTCCGGGTCAGGGTCTGAGGTTGTTGTAAATCATGTTATCTCAATTCGGTTATACTTTTACCGATTGGGACAATTCCTTCAAATAATGAACATCAATAATTGGGCCCAATCCGAAACTCGTTTTGTCAACAAAAAAACATCCGCATACATTTGAACATTTTAGGGATGCTGGTGTATCATGATTTTTGTGTTTGTAGCGCCCTGTGCAAAGAAACTCTTCGTTGTCACCAAAACAACCGTTCTGCCATGTTTTGGGATTTTATGGATGTTTGGCGTAATTAGTGAATCTCGAACTACAGAAAACCTTTGGTGACAATTACATAATTATTCTGTTTGTACTTTGCACCCTCTGCCGGTTGATCAGTTTTGAAACTTTGTTTCTTTCGTCCTTATTTACGTAGGCAATATTCTTGCCCTGCGTTTTTTATCACTGTAAGAAATCCAATGACTGATAACAGTAGCCCCCAACGGAGAAAACCCTTATGGTGGCAATTACCATATTCTGTTTGTAGCGCCCTCTGCCGGTTGAGTCAATTTGAAACTTTTCTTTCTTTCGTCCTTTATTTACATAGACAATATCTCTTGTCCTGCGTTTTATCACTGTAAGAAATCAAATGAATGTAAGTATCAATCTAAGCTTTGTGACGGACATAAAGACTGCCCTCAAGGAGATGACGAAGGAATGCAGTAAGTCTATGTTTCACCTCTTGAGGGCGCTCATTCTTATTACTGCGGATTCAAGTTCTGGTGTTAGCAACATAATGTGGGTTCGAATCACAGCCGTACTTGTGTCCTTGAGCAAGACACTTAATCATAATTGCTTCTCTCCACCAGGGTTAAATGGGTACCTGTGAAGGCAGAGTTGGTTTGCTCTATATGCGCTGAAATGGCATCAATTGAGCTGTATACTCCCAGGGAGCTGTGAAGGTTTCAGGAATGATTTATGAGCCTTATGAGCCTTATGAGCAGGGATAATAATATAATGCGCCTTGAGCACCACTTAGTTGGTGGATACGTGCGCTATATAAATCCACACATTATTATTATTATTATTATAAGCTCAACCTTGTCCCGAGGGCTGTGTGCCTCGTTTTCACTACTAGAGCATGGTGGTGGCGAAAAAGTTTCCGCAATGTTGATTGGTTACAACAAACAAATATGCAAAATTAGTTTAAGTACTGTTTCTAGGAAATGAAATCTTAAATTTGTTTATTCATAGTAATATTAAGCCAATTATTACCTCCGCCGCGACGTGTGGGCGACCCCTGAGCGTGTAGAGCGACCCTGAGCGTGTGGCACAGGATGCCACTTTCTGAATGGGACAATGGTACCCCACAAGTCGGTCTTTGTTTCTTTGTGTCCGTGTACCCCACAGGGACAATGGTGGTACTACCCCACAAACCCGATCCATAAGGTTGTGTGTTGGTTGTGTTTGTGTCCGGATTTGGATAACATTTGCTGAGTATGTTGAGTTTGCTACACGGACCAATCGATTAGATTTTGATCTGATTTCAAGCGTGTTTTAGGACCATATCTAACGTTTCTAATGTTTCTAATGTTTCAAGAAGAATCCTTGGTAGCTCAGTGGAGTTAGACTTACTGCTGTCACGTCGTAGACCCTGGTTTCAAATCCTGAGATTTATTTTATTTTATTACAAAAATTATCTACGTGTACAACATAATCAAATAGGGATTGACGACTTCTGGGATTTTTTCTCTGAAAAAGCTCTACTTGGCGGAGTTATGCACTCTAAGAGTGCTTTTCTAGCACTCAGGCCGGGGCATTTTTAATAATATCTCCAAAACGCTATATCCGATCAAGCTAAAATGAAGTAAATCTATGATGATGGGTGTTCGTGGTTGCCATGACATCCGTTATTTTGAACAGGTCCAACAGATTTTAATTTTTTTGTTAAAAGTACCAAATGTTTGATGGCCTCATGGCCTCATTCGATAGAACGTGTCAAACCGAAATGTCTACGAAAATGAAAATCGGCTGAAGAATACAGAAAATACGGAGGGGACCACAATGAGCCCCCTCACCCAGGTCTATGAACGAAAAAAAGCTCAGGCTTGCTAGGGTTAAAACGTCAAATGTGTTTTATGTTGAGAAAGAATGCCAAATTATGACATAGGCCTATATATCTACATGTAGTGCGTATATAGGATTCGAAAGTTGGTTAGCCTAGTCCCAGCCTCCCTACTGCAGCACACACTGTTCTTAATAGCCGTGTATCAGACTCATAAACGTAAATGGCCAAGTGTTTGTGGATATTGAAATCGTCCCGAAGTTACAGAGAAGAGAGCAGTGGGATCGAGGAATGTAGCTCAAAAGCCCTGGGAACGAGGTTGTGATAAGCTCATCTCAGGCAACAAGTTAAAGCACGTGATTATGAAAATTTTGTTCAAACTGCGTGAGACTTATTCAAGGTTTAATAAGTTGCCCTGTATGGTGCCCTGCTTCCCAAAATTTAAAAATGTTATGCCTTACAAAGTTTCAACAGTGTGAAATAAATTCTTTAGATGTTTGAGAAGGTTCTTTATCATCACTAAGATAAGCTTTTGTTTTCTTCCATACAAGTGCATGAAAACAAGCTGAGGGTAGTCTAATACAGGCTGGCAACCTTAAATGTGCCCGGAATTAGTGTTATGATGAATGCCTTGAGTCAGGGGAATCTGACAAAGATGGCAGCAGCGTGGTTTGGATATATAGTTTCTCTTTCCTAATATAGATCGGCGGTGCCCTAATGAATGTCGTTGCGATTACGATGATAACAGCGATCTAAATGTGATTTGTGACAAAGGTTGGAACGAGACAACTGTTAAAAACATCGTGAAGATCACGAAGAAGCTGTAGATGCAACTTAATATTTATAATTTAAACATTGACGTCTATTTGAACATTTTGGTGTAATAAAAGATAAAGTTATTAAACTTACATCATGTATGCTATTTTAAACCAATTCGATTTTTCAGTTCCATACTACTGTCTCGAAAACGCAAATAATGACTGATAAATCATTTATTGTTGGTCAAACTTTTCAGTAACGTTTTCTTACCCTTAAAGAAAACTAACATTTAAACATTTGTAGCCAGCGACATCTTAAACGTAAAACAGCAATACTGTTTTTCAAAATTTTTCAAATTTATTCGCTAGATAAATGTCATTTGTGAGCCTGTATGTATGTATGTCTGTATTCTTAGTCTTTTAACACAATATTGCTTGTATAGATAATAATTTCACATAAATATTTACATTGTCATCCGTTAAAGTCTCAATGGTTGAAATATTGAATTGATTTCAATATAAATGCAAGTGTATGAGTCTCCATCATAATGATATTGTTGTCAATGCTTAGTACACTTTCAGGATCAGGAGCAAATATCAGTGTCCTCAATGCTGATCTGTTCAAAGAATTCCTGTTACTTAATGCACTGTAAGTTTATAATACCGTTTCTAACAAGAATTTTTGAATTAAGAAAGCCCCTTTACACTATGTCAGAGGTGACATCATGTTAGTACAGTTAATTATTTCATTTACAAATGGTTTAAACCTGAAGTAAATTTTATGAGTGATATGATAACATAAAGCGGCACATTGTTATCCTCCAGGTACTGTATATTTTAATTTGATAATACATACATCAAGTTTCAGATATCTACGCATCTATTTTACTTACTTTCCCTGTTTGTTTAACCCTGGGGAAACGAAGGTACTCACGCCGTAGGCAATAATTAATATTTTGTTAATTACAACAATATTTTTATTAAATTTCGCTGAAATTATTTTTCATCCAACCCTGAACAGTCCTTAAAAGAGTGGCTGAACCGATTTTGCCCTAGAGGTCATTCACTGGGTAGGCCAATTGTTACAAATGTGGGTCTCAGCCAAGCACCATTGAATTGTGCACAAAACCTAATCCCCTTGTAGCAAACTTGCCGCCTCTGTATCAACAAGCTGTCTGCCATCCTGAATGGAAACCACAGCTGTTTGTTTACAATCCTACCCAGAAATACCCTCAGGGTCATTATAGGTGACCTGGTTTCTGTTTATTTTTACCCTGTGGCTGTTTCATGTGTCAGTGCTTGTATTGCAGTGCAATACCAATTTCAATGTTTACATGGTTGCAATGCTGTACATGTACATGTACTTCAAAAAGAAACCTGTCTGTCTATGGCTGTTTGGTGTATGGATTGTATTGGATGTGGGTGTGGTGGTTTGGGGGAGGGGGCTGATAGTGTTGTAAACAGCTGTGTGCAGTAATCAAACAGTAAATAGATACCTGCTGAGTGGTTTGGGGATGGCAGTTGCCATAGGGCTGGGCATAGTTTCGACATGTACTATTTTTGGCAAATCAGTGGTGAACCAATGTGTCAATTGCCAGAATGTTAAAATCTTTGGGTGTGTGTCCAGTGAACTTAGATTCATCTGTTCAGACCATTAGAAACAGATTTGTGCCCAAGCAGTTATTTTAACCCCAACATAAAACGCCTACCGCGTGAGCACCTTCGATGCAACTGCGTAAAATATTTTAAATCGGTGGCTCGCAAAGTTAACATAGGTCGTTGGCTGGTACGAAATCAATCAACTACATCCTGGGACATTCGTCGGTCTTAGCAACCTAACATTTTTGTAAGTAAAACACATACAAAAGGACCCGGATTACATTATAATATAACGTTATGGTCATGATTACAATAAGAGCCAGTTATAAATTTTACATTCAAAATTATGCACCCAAAGAATACTATTTTGTTGCATTTCAAAATGTAAAAATGAACACCATCTTAATGTACTTCATCTCGAAGAATTAAATATGTGATCTTTAAGACGATCAGAGTATTATACTGATCGAAATGTTGGGTTTTCAATCAATCGGTTCTTATCAAAACAAACAAACATTATTACAACTACATAGAGATATTACGTGATGCTACTGCAAACCTTCCTCTTCCTGATCTTACACCATATACAAACCTTCCTCTTACTGATCTTACACCATATACAAACCTTCCTCTTACTGATCTTACACCATATACAAAGCTTCCTCTACTGATCTTACACCATATACAAACCTTCCTCTTACTGATCTTACACCATATACAAACCTTCCTCTTACTGATCTTACACCATATACAAACCTTCCTCTTACTGATCTTACACCATATACAAACCTTCCTCTTACTGATCTTACATCATATACAAACCTTTCTGTTACTGATCTTACACCATAATATACACACCTTCCTCTTACTGATCTTACACACCATATACCATATACAAACCTTCCTGTTACTGATCTTACATAATATACAAACCTTCCTGTTACTGATCTTACACATATACAAAGCTTCACATTCTACTTATCTCATATACTTTGATTTTTGTATTGAAGGGACATCTCCAGGAACCAAATAACGGATCTTGAAGCGAACTCTTTCTCCGAACTCAATAATTTGGAAACCATGAGCGAACCTCCTTTATGGATTTACTTTTGGGAAAGAGGTTGTCTTATTGATGACTATAATCATTGCTGTTAAAATACGAACTCCATTTAAATCTTTATGCATAATAATAAATCGATTAGATTTTGGTGAAGATTACAGGAAGGCATATTTTTTAGGACCATATCTATCGCGGATCAGTGAGTTAATAAGTAGAGCCGATAGGGGCGCACTATTAAATGACCTTATTACTTATAACCTAAATGTTTTCGTCAAGTTTCAAGAATCCTTGGTGGCTGCATAGCTCTACTGTCTCTAGTTTATAGACATTCGATTATTTTTTTCTTTTCATTTCATGTTTAAGGTTTGCAACATACATTCCTCTACAAAGTGTAAAAAGGAAGGCGTTTCGTGGACTCCGTAATCTGAAAACCCTGTAAGAAATTATTTTTATAAATTGTAATCAATTAAATTCATTTAAATCATGGGTTTTAAGAGTTGGCTTTTTAAACTGTTGCATTAAATTCAAAAATAACAATGAAAACTACAATAATTATTTGCGGTATTCCAGGCGCGGATCCAGGGGGGGCCGCGGGGGCACGTGCCCCCCGGGTAAATTGAGTAAAAAAAAAAAAAAAATTTAAAGGGAAAAAAAAAAAAAAAGAGGGGGAGGTTAGAGAAAAGGAGGAGTAGCCTAAAAAAAAATACCGGCGACAATATTAAACATCTGCCGTGTCTACTTTTGGCATAAAATAAATACTGAAAAATGCAACAAGAAAAAAAGGTTATCAATCATGCCATGGAACTGAAACCCTCTTTTGAGAGAAAACCGAAGTATTTCCTGGAGCTCGGGGATTTCAACCCTCTCCATCTCAACATCTAATCCTCTTGGGGAGTTTATTACCAGTTAAATGGCCACAGCCAGCAGGAAACAATTGATCACTTGACTGGAATGATTTGCTAGTTTTGCTAAAATCCTTTTGAGTGGGCCTAAACGCACATTCTTTTCAATTAATAAAAATATCCAGTGCCATCATGTCCAGTAATGAAACAATTATTTTTTTGATCGTTGAAATTGGTGCCACAAACAAAATAATAGAACTTGGCTTTTAAAAGAGAAAATCGTCTGATCATGATAAAGTTGTATTTGTACCCAAAAACCACGAACGTTCTTTGACCAAAGTACAATGTACATCACGTAGTATACTTCGTTTGAGCAGCTTAATTATCTGGGCTCCTTGCAAAAATTCCTTTGCAGGGAATATAGCCTTGAATGCAAGGTTGTGATGCATCTCAACAAAATTATGGTCGTATCTAATCTCTCCGTTAGTTACTAGTTAGTAAGTTTTGTTTATAGGCCTGCTTCAAACGTCGAACTAATGACCCAAAAATGTACATTACATGTAATAAGGAGAAACTGCTGGAACAGTTCAACAATGAGTCTTTTGGAAACGCATGAGAAAGGTGGCTTTTCCCGATGTTGAAGAGGCTGCTTTGACCTGGTTCAAAGCTGTACGAAACCGAAAACATTCCGATTTCGGGTCTAATTCTTCAAGAAAGGCCAGCCTTTGGCAAAGAAGTTAGGACATCCAGACTTCAGCTGCAGTGATGGGTGGCTTGACCGTTTCAAAACACGCCAAAGCTAACGTCAACGCGGTGCTGGAAATGCGCTCAATCCTTTTTTAGCTCTGTTGCAAATCACACCAATGAGTTGTATAAGGTAGGTCATCATTGATTTCGAAAGCGTTAACAATAATTTTATATTTTTTGGAAAACTTTAAAAACAAAAATCATGCCATTTTAAAACAAATGAATAAATATGTAAGACGTTTATAACAAATTTAAAAATGTTGCATCTTGTGTAATTCCCCGTGCTACTAAACGTTACTTTGCGGGCGTACGATAATTTATGCACACAAGGGGTGAGGGGGTAAAATGGCGACCTCGGCTAACTCGAACCTCCGCATAAGTCGAAGTTTGAGTTCATTCCTGAGATTTGACTTATCGAGATTTCACTGTATTTGAATTAGACACGGCAGACAGTCGACGTTTAAAAGTAACTGACTTCTGCCGTAAGTTCGACGAGGCAGGTCTTGCCGCTCTGAACGCCAGCTCGTCTCTGGACTCTTTCAAGCGAAGAGATGTTTTCAGTGGTGATGTGGGGTTTCCAAGCAGTGCTCCCATATCAAAGATGTGGTCTAACCAGTGTGGAAGTATAATTTCTCTTCGATGGACTTTCAGGCCAGTCTCGGTTGGCCCTTAGCAATCTTCTGAGGAACTGATTGATTTATTTTTAGTCAACCCATTCTTAAAGACAATTTTCCTCCACGAATTTAGTTAATGGAGATGACTTCATAAAGTTTAACACAGCCTCATTATGGCAATTAATTGATTGCAGTTTCTTTTATATTATATTTGATTTTCACAGAAGCTTCGGTGATAAAAATATCCAAGGATGTGTCTCATAAGGTTGATAAAAAAAGGATTAAAAATAAGGGTGCAGAGTAAAATAAAGCCACCATCCAAGGTGAACAGCGCCTTCAGTTTGGTGTCCTGTCATTATTGAGAAAAGTGGATTTTTGTATCAATTTCCAATGATGATTATAGTGACTTTCAAATACTTCCCAAAATTAGTTAGTCTACATTTCGTTTTGCAATCGGTAGTCTGTAATCAGATTTGCAAAAAGCAAGCTAGTCTGGTTTCTTGACCCAATTCCTCCACGTCTACAAATTATTCCGTTTCATCTGAAGAAGGGTCGGGGTAACGTGTGGAAATTACAATCGCCGATGTCAATTTACTGTCGGATTCTACGCCAGTACGCATAGGCCTGCGAAGTACGATGAGTCTTGCAGCTGATCTGCCGATGGTTTTAACACAGGGCGAAGGAACAGTATGAAATCAAGCCATTTTCTTGAAAATTTCAACTGGACTGAATTCCGGATAAATTAAAACTGAAGTCAAAAACTGCAAATTAAATGCCAAAAATCGAGGAGGGAGAAACTGATTGTTGTAGTCATGACATTGCTAAAATAATGGCTAAAAAAATAATGGCTAAAATTATATATATATATATATATATATATATATATATATATATATATATATATATATATATATATTCTCCATATAATCTTGAAAACTTTTGCAAAAAAAGTCAGGTGAAACTGGCCAGGAATCGCCTCAGATTGCACCACAGAGCATCCAGAATCCAAAATTTTCCGGGGCCCTTAAGCGGGCCCCGGACCCCGGACCCAACGCCGTAAGGGCTTCGCGCTTCGCGCTCGCATTTAATAATAATAATAATAATAATAATAAAGATTTGTAGCGCGCACATATCCACCCTGCTGGGCGCTTAAGGCGCGAAAACAAAGGAAAAAAACATGATTACAAACAATATACAATGTTAGCATAGGAAAAAAAATTTTCGTGTTGGGTGTGCCCCCCGTCTAAAAAATTCCTGGATCCGCGCCTGTATTCAGTTACATTTCTTTTATAGCTTTATATTTGAATGTCTACATTTGATCATGATCTTACTCAAGAGTTCTGATCAAAGGTGAACCAAGTGATGACCCTGTCCGTGTGGAAAGAGGAGCGGTGACTGACTTAGTGAGATTGCAGGAATTGTAAGTACCAAAGATGGAGTATGTAGACTTATTGATGATTATACAAAGATAGCAGTTTGTGATGATGATGGTGGTGGTGATGGTGGTGGTGGTGGTGGTGGTGGAGGAGGTGGTGATTAAGAAGATGATGAAATCAATTTTATGATGAGTTTGTTTTCTATTGAAATTTCAGTTACGTGGACGACTACAGACTCTGTTGTGAGTTTGTTTCTTTACCTAAGTTCATGATATCACAATGCAAGACGACTGAGTTACAACCACCACTAAACCTCTGTGGTAGTCTCATGCGGAACACACTCCTTCGCGTATCCATGTGGGTTCTTGGAATAAGCGCCCTCATCGGCAATGTTGTGGTATTCGTCCAAAGAACAAGGGAGTGCCATGGGACCCGAAATAGAAATCGTAACGCGAACATAAGGCACTCAATTATGGTTCTAAATCTAGCCGTGTCTGATTTCATGATGGGTGTTTATATGCTCATTATTACAGTAGCAGATCTGCATTTTGGTGAGACGTATTCAACAGAGGCCAAGCAATGGCGGTCAAGCGTGATATGCAAAATAGCTGGCGTGTTGTCGGTCTTCTCGTGTGAGGCGTCTGTGTTTATCGTCACACTTATAAGTGTAAATTGTTTCTGGAGTATCGTGTACCCCTTCAGCTCATGGAAACCAAACAAGAAATCCACCAATATAGTTCTACTCGTGATTTGGTCAATATCACTTGGTTTGAGTATTGGACCAACGGTCTTTGGTAGTGGGTCAGATTCGGATATCTACGGTTTATCCGATGTGTGCATTGGACTACCACTCATCACCAAACCAACCGCTTTCGAGGTCAACGAGGGCGCTATTGATAATCCATTTGGGAGCCAGACTGTATCGATCCTAGTAGGTAAAGGTCAGAAGCCAGCCTGGATTTTCTCAATTATCCTCTTTCTTGGTGTCAACCTCATCTGTTTCCTGGTAGTGTTCGTCTGCTATGTGGCAATTTTTGTCAAAGTCAAGCGCACATCGAATAAGGTCCGCGTGGCCGCTCACCGTGATCGGGAAATCAGAATGGCGGTCAAAATGGCATTCATAGTCGGCACTGATTTTGCATGCTGGATGCCTGTGATCATTATGGGAATTCTTTCTCAGACTGGGGCGGTAGTGATCGGTCCAGACATGTATGCCTGGATTGTTGTCTTTATCCTACCCATAAACTCCTCCCTGAACCCGTATCTATACACTCTTTTTACGTCTATATCGGAACAGCGATCAAAGAGCACGAAACCCAAATCAGTTTCCAAAAATAAGAAATCATTAGACACATTGAGCAAGAGAGTTTCAAAACACAAACATCCACAATACAAAGAAATGACGGGAGGCAAAAACACTGATGAAAGTACAATGTAAATGTAGTGAAAAATGATTGCATTGAACTAATTTGTGGATTGAATGACAATCAAGTATAATAGTGACATGTACAGAAGAAAGCGTTTACATTTCCACACATTCTGCACAAATAAACTTTTATGCACGTCCAAATTTTCGATGTTTATATTTATTCAATGATTCAAGTTAATGTATATTTAACAGCACACGGATTAAGTAAACAAGAAATGTTAGGTGCTTGTCAGACACCGAATCTATGTTAGTTGCTTACAAATGTTAGAATATTTTATAGTTAATTGAGCACGTGTTTTATCAACCATTTTGGAATTTTGTACATAAAGAGGTTGAAATTAGATTTAGTGAACAGTTACTTATTATTAAACACAATAGCTTTTACAAAATGGACACGGAGGATCCCTGTGTGGCCTAAAGAGGGCGCCATTTACATAAAGCAGTGATTGTCACCAGCCAATCCTTTTGTCTCCATCTACAAAGTGAAGGGTTTCATCTATTTAAAAGCTTGTCCTCTTTCGGCTGCTCCCGTTAGGGGTCGCCACAGCGGATCATGATCAGCATATTTGATTTGGCATAGGTTTTACGCCGGATGCTCTTCCTGACGCAACCCTCACATTTATCCTGGCTTGGTACCGGCACTAAGCATGCACTGTCTTGTACATCCCCAGTGGATAATAATAATAATAATAATGTATAGATTTATATAGCGCACGTATCCACCAACTAAGTGGCGCTCAAGGCGCATTATATTATTATCCCTGCTCATAAGGCTCATAAGGCTCATAAATCATTCCTGAAACCATCTCAGCTCCCTGGGGAGTATACAGCTCAATTGCTGCCATTTCTAGCGCATAGAGAGCAAACCATCTCTGCCTTCACAGGTACCCATTTAACCCCTGGGTGGAGAGAAGCAATTATGGTTAAGTGTCTTGCTCAAGGACACAGGTGTCACGGCCGGGGCTCGAACCCACACTCTGCTGCTGGCAACACCAGAACTTGAGTTCAGTGCGCTAGACCACTCGGCCACGACAATCCACTTTTTCGTGCATTATACAACACACGGGACCTACGGCTTTACGTCCCATCCGAAGGACGAAGCAATTATGGTTAAGTACCTTGCTCAAGGATACAAGTGTCACGACCGGGGCTCGAACCCACACCCTGCTGCTGGCAACACCAGAACTTGAGTTCGGTGCGCTAGACCGCTCGGCCACGACACTGGATGGGTTCAGTTCGGCCCTCGCAGCAATTATGGTAACGTGTCCTGTTCACGGACATAAGCACCATGGTCGCGGCAAGGCTTCGAACCCACACACTCTAACGACTCAGACATCAGAACACAAATCCGATGCACTAAACCGCTCGACCATGGCACCCCACTAAAAGCTTACAGAATGGCCGATGGAAACATTTTTCAGGGAGAAAAACTACTCATACTTGGCAAGATTTTACACAAAATAGGAAAGGTATGGATGATTTGGAATGAGAGGATCAGGTTGGTGACAGAATGGGATGTAACAGGAAGTAATTCCTGTTTGTATATAAACTGACTTTATTCAGTCATTAAAGCAACAACATTACATCATCTCCAGCATGTACAGAAGAAGAATTTGTTTACATTTGCACACATTCTAAAAAAGAAAAACTTTTATGCACGACCACAATTTCGCGGTTTATATTTATTCATTTTAAATTCATACTTATTGTTGTAAATTTACGTAATTTTAACAGTACATTTAATCATACATTAACGTAAAAGAACACCTTTAACAGCACACGGAATAACAAGAAATATTAGGTTTTGCATTTGTCGGACACCGTATCTATGTTAGTTGTTTACAAATTTTAGTATATTTTGCAATTACTCGAGCACGGAAATGTTCACATGTTTAACCATTTTCGAATTTTGCACAAAAAGAGGTTTCGTATTATTATACACAATAGCTTTTACAAAATGGTCATGGATGCTCTGTGTGTGGTCTAAAGAGGGCGCCGTTTACGTAAAGCAGCGATTGGCACAAGTCAAACCTAATTGCTCTATTTCCATTAAAGTAAAGAGATCTATTTCAAATCTTTAATGGAAATCTCCTTTTTCAGGTAGAAAAACTCCTAAGATATAGGAAAAGGTATGATCGATATGGAATGAAAGGAGGTTGTTATTGATACAACAGGGAATTTTTATTATTTTTTATTATTATATACTTTATTTAATCTCGATAGCATCATAGGTTATGACATAATAATAAAATTTAAAGTGACATATCCTCTTTACGTGATGGTCGAGGGACCATAATAAATCCTTAACATGGATGTATAATAAACAAGAATGAATGATTAAAAACTAGGTTCTAGGAACTGCTAATAGTTGACAGTTTGTATTTTCAGCTTGTATATAAACTGATTTTATTAAATCATTGAAGCAACAAAATAATTACAGAAGAATACGTTTACATTTCCACAAATTTCTACATGTCATTTTACAGAAGAAATTTTATTATGCACAACCAGTATTTAGTTATTTATATTTATTAAAAATTATTGTAAATTTACGTAATTTTAAAAGTATCTTTAATTCTACTTAAGCCAACAAAAACGTTTCCGGTTTCTGGTCATAGGTTGACTTCAAAATCGGTGCGGTGACGCATTTTATTATTTTATTTTGTTTGTTATTTTTTTTTAAATGATACATGTTACATTGGTGTCAGACCAAGTAGCAATATACAAAGTATGGTGGCTAAGAGAGGCTGCACAACTCTGGCAAAAGTTCATACCACTACGTGAAAAAGTCGTTTAAAACACAGCACTGTAGAATTCCAATCGATCCAGCAATTTTGGCTGCAGTATACCTTGATCACACAGTAGTCATCTTTGTCAGATTCCTTGTATACCTGATGACAATAGTAATGTAAATCTCATAGAACAAAAGGACCAGACTATTTTCACTTCCAGCCTCTGTTTAGTTTACATTGTTTTGAATGAAAACAAAAACAAACAAACAAACAAACAAACAAACAAAAAGCTCTATTTGACATTGTTTCATAGCAAACTATGGAACTAAAAATGCCGACACGCGGGTCTGAGACGACGCGCGCGGAGATCAGAAACTGTAGACTTATTTATTGGCCTTATACACACGGATTAAGTAAACAAGAAATGTTAGGTGCTTGTCAGACACCGAATCTATCTTAGTTGAGTACAAATTTTAGTATATTTTGTAATTATTTGAGCACGGAAACTTGCACGTGTTTTATGATAAACTGTTTTGAAATTTTGCACAAAAAGAGGTTAAAATTAGATTTAGTGAAAAGTAACGTATTATTATACATAATAGCTATTACAAAATGGTTAAGGAGGCTCCGTGTGTGGCCTAAAGAGGGCGCCGTTTACACAAAGCAGTGATTGTCACATATTTGCTCCATTTCCATTCAAGTGAAGAGTTTAAAATCTTACAAAATGGCACAAAAGTAATCTCTTTTTTTCATTGTGTCCAACGACGTCTGTCCTGACAAGAAGCCGAGGGGTGTATCCCACTCAATATACTCCCATAGCAACCAATGCTAAATACAAAGTATATTTTTAAAAATCATTAAAAGATACTTAGTAATCTTCAAATTTCAAAACTAAAAGACATTAAAAACATTTTATTCTCAATTTAATGTGGATAGTCCAGAGGCCCATCGAGTTATTCTCATCTCAATGGAAACCACCATCTACACTAATGGAAACGTCCACGCTGAAAAGCATCCAAATTATAACCATTTTTTTCAAGGCCTAATGTGTCCAAAATACTGAAATTTGGAAGTCAAGGACCCCCAGGTCATGTTATTGGACCATTTTTACACAGTAATGAGCCTCAAATCTTAAATTTTTCAGAAAATATTGAGGGCATAACAGCTAGGCGCATATTTTAGTGGAGTGCACCCTAAGCAAGTTTTGAGATTGAATTTATAGCTACTCCTAATGATTGTCAGTGTATGTAATTCGAGTACGTGAAATAAATAAGCACATTATGCGCACACAAATCCATAATGACTCGTTCATTGTCATTCGTATGTATTGAGTAGGCCTGTATTTTTTAAAAAACTTATATAAAACTACATAACAGATGGATACAATGTGTATTATACAAGGATAAATTATAATGTCCATCATTACTAAGAACTAGGCCAGCTTGCACTCTTGTGTATAATTTTCAGTATACAATGGACCGAAACGACGTTACTTGTCCCGTTCGTAACTGTGACGTAATTCCAACATAAACCACGGCCACTTCAATTCGCACGTGTTGGCTCCAACGATCATCAGAAGCCCATTGGAAATGCATTGACCACCCATTTTGTTTAAAGAATTTGCGCAAGAAATTAAAAAGCTTGGGACTTGCCTTCAACGTATGTGTTGTAAAGACCCAAAATCTTATTCAATTTCTGGCTCAAGAATCGCGGCTTTTGAACGTATCAGGAATTTGGGTTCAATTACATAGCGTTAAGGCAGCTTTGGAACCAGAAGTAACAAACATAATGTTTGTACTACCAATGCGCGCACGCTAGGATAGAAAGCCACATTTAGAAACTGCTTTAACCATGTATTTGATAACACAAGAGCGTACGTACACGTCTGATACAAAGCGCTTACATGCGCAACATGCAACAGTTTGTATTGGGACCATACAAAGGCTGGTCACATTGAGCTGGTTGCCTCTATATCCAGGAGCCAATTTCATAGAGCTGTTAATGCTACAGTCACACTGTCACGATCTGGCGTTACGATTGTTCACGTATGACAGTTTGTATTGGGACCATACAAAGGCTGGTCACATTGAGCTGGTTGACTCTATATCCAGGAGCCAATTTCATAGAGCTGTTAATGCTACAGTCACACTGTCACGATCTGGCGTTACGATTGTTCACGTATGACAGTTTGTATTGGGACCATACAAAGGCTGGTCACATTAAGCTGGTTGCCTCTATATCCAGGAGCCAATTTCATAGAGCTGTTAATGCTACAGTCACATTGTCACGATTTGGCGTTACGATTGTTCACGTATGACAGTTTGTATTGTGACCATACAAAGGCTGGTCACATTGAGCTGGTTGACTCTATATCCAGGAGCCAATTTTATAGAGCTGTTAATGCTACAGTCACACTGTCACGATCTGGCGTTACGATTGTTCACGTATGACAGTTTGTATTGGGACTATACAAAGGCTGGTCACATTGAGCAGGTTGCCTCTATATCCAGGAGCCAATTTCATAGAACTGTTAATGCTACAGTCACACTGTCACGATCTGGCGTTACGATTGTTCACGTATGACAGTTTGTATTGGGACCATACAAAGGCTGGTCACATTGAGCTGGTTGACTCTATATCCAGGAGCCAATTTCATAGAACTGTTAATGCTACAGTCACACTGTCACGATCTGGCGTTACGATTGTTCACGTATGACAGTTTGTATTGTGACCATACAAAGGCTTGAGCTGGTTGCCTCTATATCCAGGAGCCAATTTCATAGAGCTGTTAATGCTACAGTCACACTGTCACGATCTGGCGTTACGATTGTTCACATATGACAGTTTGTATTGTGACCATACAAAGGCTGGTCACATTGAGCTGGTTGACTCTATATCCAGGAGCCAATTTCATAGAGCTGTTAATGCTACAGTCACACTGTCACGATCTGGCGTTAAGATTGTTCACATATGACAGTTTGTATTGTGACCATACAAAGGCTGGTCACATTGAGCTGGTTGACTCTATATCCAGGAGCCAATTTCATAGAGCTGTTACTGCTACAGTCACACTGTCACGATCTGGCGTTACGATTGTTCACGTATGACAGTTTGTATTGGGACCATACAAAGGCTGGTCACATTGAGCTGGTTGACTCTATATCCAGGAGCCAATTTCATAGAGCTGTTAATGCTACAGTCACACTGTCACGATCTGGCGTTACGATTGTTCACGTATGACAGTTTGTATTGTGACCATACAAAGGCTGGTCACATTGAGCTGGTTGACTCTATATCCAGGAGCCAATTTCATAGAGCTGTTAATGCTACAGTCACACTGTCACGATCTGGCGTTACGATTGTTCACGTATGACAGTTTGTATTGTGACCATACAAAGGCTGGTCACATTGAGCTGGTTGACTCTATATCCAGGAGCCAATTTCATAGAGCTGTTAAGTAGAGAATTGGGCTCAGCAAATATTTAAGCATTTAAAAAAAGAATACCAGCCAAAATACACACATTGTATTGAAAGTTTAGCTGGTAGCAATTATCTGTAATCTAACGAGGAATTGTTGAACTGGGGAATTCGGACTTGGATCTATTTGATTCTGCGGGAGACCGTAAAGGAGAGCATTCCCGTTATCGATAGCACCTCAGACAAAAGTATATCATTTCATTTCAAGGCATGCTTGATACTATCATAAACTTCACGTCAATTAAGTTTAAGAGAACAATTATAGTACCAGACATCCTGGTCAATTCCAAATTGTTGTAATATTATCATTTCAATAATTGATACTGTGCATTGATGTGTATCCCTCATTGCTTCGTTGTGATTGGTCAATGATGTCTCAGTGAGCGCGCTCTTGAAGGTTGTCACGTATACTGGATATACCAGAATCAACAACTGTGTTGTTTTAAGGATGAGCAGGCGGTAAATTGTGGGTAGTATCAAGCTGTACTTGACAACACGTAGGCCTACTGTATGACAGGAGATCAACTCATGATTTCAGTTTATCGATGAGAGATTTTTGTCCTGATGCTTCGAATAAAAACTGCAGAATGGGTTGGATTTTAGGAATACTGGTTGTGTTCTGTATGTGTGTACCATGCAATGGACAAGGTAAGTTAATACAATCAGTCATTTAGGCATAACTCATCATTTAAGAGAAAGTACAAAATTGGTAATACTTGATTGGCAAAATTATCTGCCCACTTTCTGAGTCAAGATACAATGTATTAAACAACCATGTGTAAGTTTCAGTTTTTTAAATACTGAAAATGTTGACGGAAAATACGAATTTCTTGAATCTAACGTGGAATTGTTAAACTTTTTACAAATTCAGAGTGGGGAATATTTGTCTGACTATTTTTTTTTTTAAATCGATAGCACCTGAAACGAATGTATATACAAATCATGTTTTTGAGACAAAATATTCAATTATTGCATTTAAACTTAATGGCGGTCATATTTAATTCATATTTAATTCCCGGAATGCATTGGAAGTGGTCACATGACTAAAAGTTGACAAACCCCAAAACACAATTTAATTTGACCTGTTCAAAATAAACAGTTTTCATGGCAACTATATGAAAACCCATTATTGTTAATTTTGGCATGAGTGGGTTCCAAAGAATAGTTAGGAAAGTCAGAAAATTTCAGCGACGGTGATCACAGACAAAGAGTTTTGGAGATATTATATAAAATATCATAAGGAGCACATTGTGCCATTATTATGTCATAAACGAGATATATAACTCGTTTAAACGAGATAACAACTCGTTTAACGAGATAATACCTCGTTTAAACGAGATAATAACTCGTTTAAACGAGTTAATAACTCGGTGAAATGACGGTGAAAAGATCATTTAATGTTCATTTAATAAGCATGCAATCTTGTATCATACAATTAAACAAAATGTGCATCCAATTTACAAATACTCACAAACAACATTCAAATTCGCCTGAGCTTTTCATGGCATATCCTCATTCAAGCCAATCTAGCGGAATTGAATGATGGATGTACATCACTAAAATTACGAATGTAATTAAAGTGGCAATAAAGTGTGTCCAAAAACGCAACCCATGGTTCTTTATTTATTAAACCTTACAGGATGTCCACTTTACAAAACAGAAATCTTCATTCAAATCTAATTATGTGTTTCCTGATATTCCATTACGGATTTCTCTTATCCACGCATGACTGCCAAATTCCACATCCTTTTCAGTGTTTACCAAGTAACACCTCAGCCAGCATGGTATCTCTATTTATTTATTTACTTATTTGGACTTACACTTTTACAACAGTGGCACTCGCCCAAAAGGCGGTGCGTCCGACACACATACACATAAATAATACAAAACACATTTAAAAGCAAATTAACAAGATACAAAATACAAAAATGTGTGATGATACACTCTCAGCTTTGACGTCGTAGGTGTTGTCCAGGACAAGGGATGCACGCGCGACACCAAATCTGAGGGTGTACCATCAATCATATAGCTATCAATGACCATTGGAACCCAAGTTGATTTAAAATGAGTTCTAGAAAATATAGTAAAAATATAAAACATATATAAACAAAATTACAGCAACGAAGTATGCAAGAAGAGATTATTTACATTGTAGTCCGAATAATATCGGATCTCAATTTCCACGCACGCTTAACATATGATTTACAGAAAGTATCAAATAATGAATAAATTATATCGGCATTTTCTATATTACAGAATATACTTGAGGTGCTCCCAAGTGTGAGATGATATTTAACATCTAAGCTGCCGGATATAAAAAGCTCCCATATATCATAATATTCATTTGACATAAGATACTTTTCTAACTTTGTATATTCTTCGGATCTAATATTATTAAGAGCATGACATGTAAACAAGAAGTGTCTAACATCTTCAATACCTGAGTTACATAGGTTGCATGTACCGTCATTATCTGCCGTCCAATTTCTAATTCTGCGATTGAGTGGAAGAGTGTTGGAGCGGAGTTTAAATTTGAGACTGACGCCATGGAAGTCAGTTTTATCCAAAAGATAACTTTCTAAACATGGGCGATCTTTGATGGTTACATAATCAGTTAATGAAGATTTGGAGCAAGCTTCTTCCAACCAATCATTATCTGAAATATCCATAAGTACGCGCTTAATCGATTTAGCCAAGTGCGGATCGAAAAGGGGCTCCCCAGTTTTCGCACAGTCAAAAATTGTATTCAAGTCGCAGCTGGCAAGGATATTTTGAGCGCTATTTAACAATTTGAAGCGCAACTGATTAAATTCGCAGCCTAGGCTAAGCATAGTAAGTAAGAGGAGCTTGGGCCAGCGATGCATTTCCATATTAATAACTCTAGAGAGGTATTTCGCACTCGCGATATTATGAAATGTGGAAAGAGGCGACCAGCCGAGATCGCCGTAGAGTGCAACACGCGGCGTATTGCGTGGAGCCTTCAGAATATGTCGCGCCATTTGCGATTGCAAGTTTTCAATTCTGTCAAGATCTGACTGGCTACAAACAATGGATTTAATACCTGTTCTATGGTGACCCTGTAGGGACAAACAAGACCTAAATATTGACGTCAAGTTTCATGGAAATTTGACGTTTTATGTTTGCGACTTTCCCCTGGTCGCGAAATTTGACGTCAAATTTAATTTCTGCGACCTCACCCCATGGCCCATAAAGGACACCAAAGACTTAAATATTGACGTCAAATTTCACGGTCTGCGACTTTTCCCCGGTCGCGAAATTTGCCGTGAATATTTTTCGCGACAGGAGAAAAGTCGCAGACATGAAATTTGACGTCAAATTTTAGGACCGGGGGAAAGTCGATAAATCTTCCATGAATAAGTCTTTGGTGTCCTTTCAGGGCCATTGGGGTTAAGTCGCAGACATAAAATTTCACGTCAAATTTCGCAACTTTGGGGGAAAAGCTCGGTCGCAGACATGAAATTTGACGTCAATATTTAGGTCTTGTGTGTCCCTCCAGGGCCACAATACTTATCTACACACACTACCAGGCCTTTGCCAGAAAAAATATTGATATCTCTTGTCAGGTTGTGTTTATCAACTTGTCCTTAGTAACTGGCTCGCTTCATAGCATTTTGATTGTATTAATAATTCACATCACCTGTTGAATGGATTGTTATTATTACTGGCAAAGTCATCAATAAGCAAGACTATTGCGCTCCAAGAAGCGCCATTACTGGAATTAAAAATGAATTATTTACATTATGTACTGCATTAGGCCTATTTACATTATGTGATGTGAAGACCATTATGGCTACAAGGAAACTGTATCTCATGTAGATGTTTATGGCCTACAGTATGCTGTATACCGGTATCGTGTAAGGCTTAATGTAGCTGAAATGATTAGCAAGAGCTAAATTTATACTATTCACCTAAATTATGTTTCCTGTTTGACCTGAAAACCATTATCGCTGCAATTAAATGAACTGTATAAATTATGCACACGTATTCAGATTGCTATAAATTCTGTAAGGCTTCATGATGTCGAGAAGATTGGCAAGGGACTAAATTTAATTCAGTCCAACGGCACAGACTTGTAACATGACACAAACATTTTGTATAATAATGTTAATGAAGCTTGGTGGTCCAGTTGTGAGTGCGTCTGACTGTTAATCAGAATGTCCTGAGTTTGAGGTCTGACATAAACGCGATTTATTATCCGTTCACGGCTCTCATCCGCGGCAAGTGATCAGTTCCAAAAAGCTTAGCTATTATTATTAAAGTTACTAAATGCTATGAAGTACACACTTGTAACATGACCGCGCTAATTTTATTATTCTTCTTATTTTTTTTATCCGTTCGAAACTCTCATCCGCAGCAAGTAATAAGTTCAGAAAAGCTTACTAAAAGCTATTTTTATTAAACTTACAGACTTACAGACTTGTAACATGGCACAATAATCGACTGGATTTACTATTACACGTTATGGAAGCTCAGTGGTGCAGTAGTGAATTCGTTTGAATGCTATAATTTTATTACTCCGTGGACAAGTTCTCTGAGAAACTACAGGCTGTCCGTTATGATCGCGCAAGCCCCGATTTCGAGTCAAATAATTGGTATAGTCATGACACCAGCCAGCCGGCCAGCCAGCCGATGAGGCTGTGCTGCCGTCCAGCCGGTCATTGAGACTCGCTTACATCCTGCCGGCAGGCAGGGTACTGAGCTGGATGACTCAAAATGTAGTGACGGCGCGGGCACGGGTTTATGTTTCGTGAATTGTTTTTGAGAAATTTAGATTATTTTTTGAGTGCATAAAATTCACATTATGCCTTCTAATTAGGGTAAAAAAGCAGATGTAACAAGGTTTTTAATTGTTTTTGTTCTTTACATAATTATTTCTCAGTCATCAGCAGAAATGTCAAATATTAAAGTTTGTAAGACATGTTTCTTTATTGTCATGCATCTTAAATAGGCTTGGGTGTTTTTCAGTATCCGAGAAGTCACCGAAATATATCTTTTAACCAAAAATCCCGAAGGATTTTAATTTACCAAAATACTACCAAATTCGGTTTTTAAAAGAACACCACGTTTCTTTCGTCTCCAGCTATAGTCTGTATAAAAATCATCGAACTATTTTATTTTCATAAAAAATCATTAGTTTTTGACTGCCGGATTAAGAAACTTCGCCGCCCAGAGCAGGGTAATATATCCTGACAATCGAGGCTTACTTTCACTGGTCCGCAGTCACTGAGAAACTAAAGGGTTTCCGTTACGATCCTGCAAGCCCTGATATTGAGTCAAATAATTGGTATACTCATGACGCCGTCCAGCCGGCCAACCAGCCGGTGAGGCTGTGCTGCCGTCCTGCCGGCCAGCCAGCCTGTGAGGCTGTGCTGCCGTCCTGCCGGCCAGCCAGCCGGTGAGGCTGTGCTGCCGTCCAGCCGGCCAGCCAGCCGGTGAGGCTGTGCTGCCGTCCAGCCGGCCAGCCAGCCGGTGAGGCTGTGCTGCCGTTCTGCCGGTCATTGAGGCTGCTTTGCCGGCAGGCAAGGTACTGAGCTATGACTAATAGTGATAGTGCGCTGACACAGGTTAATTTTCAAAAGTTCATAATAATGTGTATTCATACTGTGTTCGCACCTGATTCCATTCCCTATTTTCACGATAGATTTTAGCTAAATGTTTTTTCCTGCTCATGTAACTCTGTCAATTCAATATTCATTTTGGAGACATTCTGGTCCTTCTTAAAAAAAAAACAGCTAATTTTGTGGTTAAGATCAAGAGATCATTTTCGAAAATTGACTCAATAAAATTACACTGTATAAGTTTACATTGCTCACAACTGCTCACACAGAGCTTTCTGAGTGCAAAAGCGGGCCTCAGACCCCACGCCATATGAGTTCGCTTCAATCGCTGGTTCGCTGGTTTCAATTTGCACCTCCCCACTTTAAACATCATTCCGCGGCCGTCGAACTGAATAGTATTAATTTGGCCCTTTGCCAATCTTCTCAGCTTCATTAAGCCTTACACAATATACATCAATCTGAATACGTCTGCATGGTATACAGTTCCCTTATTAGGCCATAATGGTTGTCACATCACCAGCAGTACAGATAATTAATTGTTAACTCCAGTAATGAGTTTTGTGGAGCGCTAGTCTTGCTTGATGACTGTTAGCCAGTAATAAATCAATCCATTCAACTGTTGATATAAATTATGCGATACAATCAAAATGCTATAAGCGAGCCAATTACCAAGGACAACCATTGCGTTAATTGATAAACAGAAGACCTGAAAATAAAGACTTTAAAATTGGCTGAGTGTGACAAAATGTGCACAAATTGCCAAGCCATTCTCCCAAGTGATAACCATCTGAACACAACCAATTTGTATTGCATTATAAGGGCGTCTACAACAGCCCAAAGACAATGCAAAAGACATACAAATTGGTATCAACCAGTTTGAACTTGAATGAACTATAGACAGTGAATAAGAATAATGGTCTAGTACCAAGACACCTTTATAATCAGCCTGATACTCATATATGCATTCACAGTACATAACATCATGTGATACACACGTGTAGTCGTGTACAGTATGTGACCAGCCCGAATAACATAAATTTGCTTTGGTATATAATAACACTAAGTGCTTTCACTGACACTCGGAAAGCACTTAGCCTGCAATGTTTCATACGACGTCGGTGTAAGGATAAAATCATATCGAACTATGAGAATACTTTATAATTCTCCACTATGTTTAAATAATATGCATTAGATTGCATCACAGAACTTCCTGAGTCATTGGGCTGGACCCGGACCCCACGCCATGTTTACAAGCTCTGCTTCTTAATGGGTCCCTCTGCAGTATCACTCATGTCTTGTGCTCACTTTTGCTTCCTATTGTGTCTATACTTGTAATACTCAATGCACATGTATGCTAAGGGACCCATGTTTACAAGCTCTGCTTCTCAATGGGTCCCTCTGCAGTATCACTCATATCTTGTGCTCATTTTTACTTCCTATTACATTGTGTTTATATACGTGTAATATTTGTAATTCATAATGGGGTGTCGTGGCCGAGCGGTCTAGCTTACCGGATTCAAGTTCTGGTGTTAGCAACAGAATGTGGGTTCGAATCACGGCCATGACACTTGTGTCCTTGAGCAAGACACTTAATCATAATTGCTTCTCTCCACCCAGGGGTTAAATGGGTACCTGTGAAGGCAGAGTTGGTTTGCTCTATATGCGCTAGAAATGGCAGCAATTGAGCTGTATACTCCCCAGGGAGCTGAGATGGTTTCAGGAATGATTTATGAGCCTTATGAGCCTTATGAGCAGGGATAATAATATAATGCGCCTTGAGCACCACTTAGTTGGTGGATACGTGCGCTATATAAATCCACACATTATTATTATTATTATTATTATTATTATTATTATTATGTTATTGATAAGTTCTGATACTGTGGAAATAAATGAGCCTGGGAGTAGGAAGGGGCTAATATGAAGGAGGCTAATTGGGTAAAGAGGGGGAGGGGCTAAAGGGAACAAACGCAGGGAGGTAGGTACATCAGCCCTAACCTCCCTGGATCTAGGACCTCCCTGGATCCAACATGGTAAATATTGGATTGAGCATTTTGGTCGAGTCTAAAGGCACATCACAAAAGTAAATTCAATCACGGAGTCCCAAGGGTCGATTCCATCACCGAATATCAAGGGTCTATTCCTGAGTCACAGTCCCAAGCAAGGGTCGACACTTGTGACAATGGTCGAGTCCGATTCCTAGTCATTGTACAATGTACGTCGAAACTCAATCTGACTAAAAACGAGCTGGACACGGATACATTTACAACATATTTTCTCTATGCAGGAATACATGAAATATGCTACAATGTGACACTAACTGGCTCGAACTCATCTGCTGTTATTTCAACGACGACTTTTGAACCGTTCGACGGCCAAGCGGGATTCTTGTTCGTCAAATACTGCTGGGATGTCAAAGTGTCATATGGGATGTTGATCAGAGCACTGTGTCAGTACAACATCACTGAACCATCTGATTATTGGTTAGAGCTGTACACAAACCACTTCACAAGAGCTTTAGGTTATTATTTCTCAACTCCGTTTCCAGCTGATATCCTTTCTCCTAATGACTCACTACAAATGATCATCTACAAGTACGACTTGTCTTATTACGACTCGTCTGATTACTACTACGATGATGTTCAGGGTCTTTCAATGACGTGTAATTTGACTGTAGTTCCCGATGGTGGCTCGGGTACGTATTAATATTAAATGAAGTGTACAACATTGGTAAAATGTATGTCAATATATCAAATTCAAGAAAGATGTACAGAAACCAACTTGTGGATATTTAGCTCATATAATTTTGTCATTAACTAAAACTTTGTGAAAAAAATGATCACGGCCGTGATCCATTACAAATTCGTAACTTCTCAAAAATAACAGCATGTCAGACAGAATAATTTAGTAAGATGTTTTGTACCGTCAATAACTTCACATCAAGTTTAGATTATAATTCAGTAATTGTGTAATCGGGTAGTGTACACTCCCTTAAAATTTACTCAATTTATTATCTTGATGATGCACTCTTGCCGTGCTGTCTGTGAGCTTATAAAGTACTATTAAGAGAGATTTAACCCTGACGCGAAACACTGCTAGCACGCTCGCGTGCAAATATCATGTACGTGCTCTACAAGTTTTTCTGACCGTTGTTTGCGGCATTTTATAATACATTGTGTTGTTTTACAGGAGACATTTGTGGTCAAACCAACATCAACATAACCCAACCAGTTCCCTTCACTCTCAATATACCTGATTTCCGGTTCTTTGAATGCCGTTGGTTTGTTACAAGCCCCTTGGACACATTCATCTACGTAGATGTTGATCATATCAGTATATCAACGGATCAGAAGTTATCATTTGAGTCGGTGATTGGTAGCAATGGTAACGAGACAACTCTTATAGATGAATTCACGTTGGACACGACACCGCTGAACGGAACATCCGTCTACTTCAGCGGGAACAACATTACAATATCATTTTCATCCCCCGTGTATGTCAGAAGTGCGCCCTCATTGAGAATGATCTTACGATCTGAGGATGATGAAGGTAACAACTGAATCATAATGTTATAAAGACCATAACGTTCCAATTGTTACCGAACCATAAAGTGGTTCATTCTGTATTCCGGAAATAATGTTACCAAGAAGAATAGGCACACAATGTTATCCAGACCATTACTTCTACCAAAAGTGGCTGTTAATGTTACCTGATGTAATCCGGTAATGTTAACTGATGTAATGATTACAAGCCCCTTTGTTACAAGCCCCTTGGACACATTCATCTACGTAGATGTTGATCATATCAGTATATCAACGGATCAGAAGTTATCATTTGAGTCGGTGATTGGTAGCAATGGTAACGAGACAACTCTTATAGATGAATTCACGTTGGACACGACACCGCTGAACGGAACATCCGTCTACTTCAGCGGGAACAACATTACAATATCATTTTCATCCCCCGTGTATGTCAGAAGTGCGCCCTCATTGAGAATGATCTTACGATCTGAGGATGATGAAGGTAACAACTGAATCATAATGTTATAAAGACCATAACGTTCCAATTGTTACCGAACCATAAAGTGGTTCATTCTGTATTCCGGAAATAATGTTACCAAGAAGAATAGGCACACAATGTTATCCAGACCATTACTTCTACCAAAAGTGGCTGTTAATGTTACCTGATGTAATCCGGTAATGTTAACTGATGTAATGATTACATGATGTAATCCGAACCCTTAACTGGGCCATAATGTGGGCCATAAATCTACTTTGTGTACAACCACGTAAAAGGCTTGTGTCCCGTTGTGTGTTCCCCGCTACTGCCGTTACCCAGGTTGTTTGCATCTGACCGGGGCTTGATCCCCGGCTACTCGGCAGATATGGTTTAGCCTCTAACCTAGCCCCATAGAGCATTAGATAATTGGCATAAGTGGACCGCCCACCAACATAGAGACTGGTTAGCTCAGTTGCTAGAGCACTCGTGCGGTATTCGAGAGCTCGTGGTTCGAATCCAGCATCAGCTAGTTTTCTTTTATCTAAAATCACACCCAGATCATAAAGTTGCAACTGAGTAAAACTGTAATCAAATAAATCACAAGGAAAACTTCTTAGGTACATAAATAAAGTCTTTTAGGTGAAATAAGAAAAAATTACTTGAGCAGGATTTGAACTAGTTACCCACAGATTACCGGCGCTCTACCAATTGAGCTATCTCATCTAATCCTAGCCCTATTGATCATTATCAAAATCTGAGTAAAACAATTACAAAGATTGCCTTGACATGCTGTAAACCTTTGTTTTTAGGTGTGTGTAATGATGAGCAGATACTCTGTAAGCCGGATAGAAACTGTCTACCAATAAGAACTGCTTGCAATGGCGCCTTGGATTGTCCAGATTACACGGATGAAATAAGCTGTGGTGAGTGCCAACATTTCTTTTTCTTGGTGTGTTCTTAATAATTTTAGTTATACCCATAAACACCTGTATTATCTAGAGTCACTAGCTTTTGGGGTACCAAATATCCACTCCGCCACTCAATCACATTTGTCATAATTATTGTATTGAGTGATTGGAAAATAATATAAACTGAACTAAACTGAACAATTAATGATAGACATCTCTTTTACCTGAAAACACGGGCACTATTTGTAATAGCCAGTCATCTAAATATTTTAGATGTTTTTAAAATTTTTATTGATATTTATTTATTTATTTATTTATTTATTTATTTATTTATTTATTTATTTATTTATTTATTTATTTATTTATTTATTTATTTATTTATTTATTTATTTATTTATTTATTTATTTATTTATTTATCAACGATGATTTTAAAGACCCAGACTGAGTGTAATAATAATCGTATCTGTCTCTTGTTTGGTCTAAAACAAACATCGTTTTTTTATTTCCTAGGTGAGTGTGGTGAAGACTATTACGTATGCACATCAGGAGACTGTATCCCAAGGTACCAGCTATGTAATGGGCAGAATGACTGTGGGGACTTCACGGATGAGTTGTTGTGCGGTTAGTATAAGGATCAAACTGGGACCCAAGGTTTTGTCGGTGTCAAACTTTGTTCAGATTAAACATTACACTTAATGTCAGACATAGGCTATCAAATAAATGAAGCTTACTGGTTTATATTTCTTAAATATCCTTTATAAAAAGGAAATGTGTAAACCAGCAAAGAGAAGTTAATTTGAATAAGCTACTTCGTTGCATTTTATTCAAAGGTCTCTCAGTCAATATCATAATTATCCAAATCAATGGGTCAACTCAGTTTATAAAAAAACGAAGTCTAAAAATTGCAATGGCAAAAGAAATCACTTAGTACGCCAATGTAAACTGGAGACACTGACCATATCTATTTCAGCTATGGACAGGCTGTGGGAGTACCACTCAATTTATTTCATTGATTGGAGTAGGCGTAATGAGGACACGCCGTAAATGTGTTTTACATGATACAAATTATGTTTGCACACTGTAAATATGACACCCTTAAAGTAACTTGTGGCATTCTGGGCAAGTATGAACGACATTTTATTCATCTGTCTAAATTAAGACGTCGCTTTTACAAACAATTAGTTTCATATAATACCAACAGTACATGCAATTACCATCCTGTTAGACTGGTTTATCTAAGTAACGATGTTCAACTAAACTTCTATCCCTCTATATTTCCTAACTATCTTCCTCTGACTTCTCTTCTGCATCTGTCTGCATTTTTCTTTTAAGTTGGGTGGCAACATTTTCCAAGCACCATAATTACCAGTAATGATTCGAGAACGCTTTATTAAACATTTATTTAACCACATTATTACATGATAAATATGTCACCTTTTCAATAGTAGTGTTACATCAACGTTCTTTGAATAATGAATCTATGTTACTTCCTCTGATTTGTTGCCCAGACATATGCGGTACTTCAAATAATCATCTGCGATTTGGAGAAGCGCTTACAATTCTTGGGGAATTGACCTTCACAGACGTAAATGAAATCATCCAATTTGCCGTTTATTCCGGAACGTCAGCACCGTTTCCTAATACTGATGATGTTTCTTCAATCAATCATTTGTTTAATTTGCCTATCTTGTGTGTTTGGAAATTCACTGAGCCGCCAGGAAGTCGAATCCGAATAGAGATTCTTGAATTTTCCAGTTCTGGTTATATTTTGAAAGTTGGAAATGGATTCGATCCTTCTGACGGAGAGCCGATTGCAGTATTGGACGAGGATTTGCTGTACGCGATGGAGGTGTTGTCTGTTGATTCGGGAGTCTGGATAGTGCTGGAATCGAAGTCGTCGTACGGATCATTGTATAAACTAAGAATTGTACTGACGGTTTATAACATGACTGGTAGGTTTTATTTGTGTTTTATATTATTGATTATTTAAGCATATAACTGCTTTACATCTGAATTACAATAATATTACAGTTAAATGGCCTATGAAATTATAACGTTTTAACTGAAGCCTTAAACAAAATTAGTTTAAAAAAACAAAAAACAAAAACAAAACAAAAACAAAAATAAAAAAACAAAAACAAATATTTGCGTTGTTTAAATTGCCGAGTACTTTTGAAGGATTGGCTGAACTCGAAATCCATGGTGTTCAAATAAAACCTAAACAAAATCTCTCACCTGGAAGAATTTTAAAATAAGAGCTATATCATAGAAGCTTATAACTAGGGCTGTATTGAATTAATTCACAATGTATTTCTTTTCTCTATTATTCGATAAAATAATTTCGAATCTAAATGGCTTTAATTGGAATTTTTGATTTTCTTGATCATAATTTAAGAGTGTGATGACGATCAGTTTGTATGCCCATCTGGTCTTCAATGCCTTAATACATCGTCTATCTGTGACGGTGGACGAGACTGCGACGCTTACGAGGATGAATTAGGGTGTGGTAAGGAAAACTACAGGAGTGATTAGTTTTCTCTAAAATTTTCCAATTTATTCCCTGGAGGCGGGCAATATTTGTAATAGCCAGTCATCTAAATATTTTAGATGTTTTTTAATTTTTTATTTATATTTATTTATTTATTTATTTATTTAATTATTTATTTATCAACGATGATTTTAAAGACCCAGACTGAGTGTAATAATAATCGTATTTGTCTCTTGTTTGGTCTAAAACAAACATCGTTTTTTTATTTCCTAGGTGAGTGTGGTGAAGACTATTACGTATGCACATCAGGAGACTGTATCCCAAGGTACCAGCTATGTAACGGACAGATAGACTGTGGGGACTACTCAGACGAGTTTTTGTGCGGTTAGTATAAGGATCAAACTGGGACCCAAGGTTTTGTTGGTGTCAAACTTTGTTCAGATTAAACATTAGACTTAATGTCAGACATAGGCTATCAAATAAATGCAGCTTACTGGTTTATATTTCTTGAATATCCTTTATAAAAAGGGAATGTGTAAACCAGCAAAGAGAAGTTAATTTGAATAAGCTACATCGTTGCGTTTTATTCAAAGGTCTCTCAGTCAATATCATAATTATCCAAATCGATGGGTCAACTCAGTTTATAAAAAACGAAGTCTAAAAATTGCAATGGCAAAACAAAACACTTAGTACTCCAATGTAAACTGGAGACACTGACCATATCTATTTCAGCTATGGACAGGCTGTGGGAGTACCACTCAATTTATTTCATTGATTGGAGTAGGCGTAATGAGGACACGTCGTAAATGTGTTTTACATGATACAAATTATGTTTACACACTGTAAATATGACATCCTTAAAGTAACTTGTGGCATTCTGGGCAAGTATGAACGACATTTTATTCATCTGTCTAAATTAAAACGTTGCTTTTACAAACAATTAGTTTCATATAATACCAACAGTACATGCAATTACCATCCTGTTAGACTGGTTTATCTAAGTAACGATGTTCAACTAAACTTCTATCCCTCTATATTTCCTAAATATCTTCCTCTGACTTCTCTTCTGCATCTGTCTGCATTTTTCTTTTAAGTTGGGTGGCAACATTTTCCAAGCACCATAATTACCAGTAATGATTCGAGAACACTTTATTAAACATTTATTTAACCACATTATTACATGATAAATATGTCACCTTTTCAATAGTAGTGTTACATCAACGTTCTTTGAATAATGAATCTATGTTACTTCCTCTGATTTGTTGCCCAGACATATGCGGTACTTCAAATAATCATCTGCGATTTGGAGAAGCGCTTACAATTCTTGGGGAATTGAACTTCCAAGACGGAAATGCAATCATACAATTTGCCGTTTATTCTGGAACGTCAGCATCGTTTCCGAATACTGATGATGTTTCTTCAATCGAGCAATTGAATAATTTGCCTACCGTGTGTGTTTGGAAATTCACTGAGCCGCCAGGAAGTCGAATCCGAATAGAGATTTTAGAATTTTCCAGTTCTAGTCATACTTTGAAAGTTGGAAATGGATTCGATCCTTCTGACGGAGAGCCGATTGCAGTATTGGACGAGGGGTTGCAGTACGAGATGGAGGTGTTGTCTGTTGATTCGGGAGTCTGGATAGTACTGGAATCGAAGTCGTCGTACGGATCATTTTCTAGACTAAGAATTGTATTGACGGTTTATAACATGACTGGTAGGTTTTATTCGTGTTTTATATTATTGATTATTTAAGCACATAACTGCTTTGCATCTCAATTACAATAATATTACAGTTAAATGGCCTATGAAATTATAACGTTTTAACTGAAGCCTTAAACAAAATTAGTTTAAAAAAAACAAAAAACAAAAACAAAACAAAAACAAAAAACAAAAACAAACATTTGCGTTGTTTAAATTGCCGAGTACTTTTGAAGGATTGGCTGAACTCGAAATCCATGGTGTTCAAATAAAACCTAAACAAAATATCTCACCTGGAAAAATTTTCAAATAAGAGCTATATCATAGAAGCTTATAACTAGGGCTGTATTGAATTAATTCACAACGTATTTCTTTTCTCTATTATTCGATAAAATAATATCGAATCTAACTGGCTTTAATTTGAATTTTTGATTTTCTTGATCATAATTTAAGAGTGTGATGACGATCAGTTTGTATGCCCATCTGGTCTTCAATGCCTTAATACATCGTCTATCTGTGACGGCCGACTGGACTGCGATGCTTACGTGGATGAATTAGGGTGTGGTAAGGAAAACTACAGGAGTAATTAGTTTTCTCTAAAATCTTCCAATTTATTCCCTGGAGGCGGGCACTATTTGTAATAGCCACTCATCTAAATATTTTAGATGTTTTTAAATTTTTATTTATATTTATTTATTTATTTATTTATTTATTTATCAACGATGATTTTAAAGACCCAGACTGATTGTAATAATAATCGTATCTGTCTCTTGTTTGGTCTAAAACAAACATCGTTTTTTTATTTCCTAGGTGGGTGTGGTGAAGACTATTACGTATGCACATCAGGATACTGTATCCCAAGGTACCAGCTATGTAACGGACAGATAGACTGTGGGGACTTCTCAGACGAGTTTTTGTGCGGTTAGTATAAGGATTAAACTGGTACCCAAGGTTCTGTTGGTGTCAGACTTTGCTCAGGTTAAACATTACACTTAATGTCAGACATTGGCTATCAAATAAATGAAGCTCACTGGTTTATATTTCTTGAATATCCTTTATAAAAAGGAAATGTGTAAACCAGCAAAGAGAAGTTAATTTGAATAAGCTACATTGTTGCATTTTATTCAAAGGTCTCTCAGTCAATATCATAATTATCCAAATCGATGGGTCAACTCAGTTTATAAAAAAACGAAGTCTAAAAATTGCAATGGCAAAAGAAAACACTTAGTACGCCAATGTAAACTGGAGACACTGACCATATCTATTTCAGCTATGGACAGGCTGTGGGAGTACCACTCAATTTATTTCATTGATTGAAGTAGGCGTAATGAGGACACGCCGTAAATGTGTTTTACATGATACAAATTATGTTTACACACTGTAAATATGACACCCTTAAAGTAACTTGTGGCATTCTGGGCAAGTATGAACGACATTTTATTCATCTGTCTAAATTAAGACGTCGCTTGTACAAACAATTAGTTTCATATAATACCAACAGTACATGCAATTACCATCCTGTTAGACTGGTTTATCTAAGTAACGATGTTCAACTAAACTTCTATCCCTCAATATTTCCTAACTATCTTCCTCTGACTTCTCTTCTACATCTGCCTGCATTTTCTTTTGGGTTAGTGGCAACATTTTCCAAGCACCATAATTACCAGTAATGATTGGAGAACACTTTTTTAACCACATTATTACATGATAAATATATCACATTTTCAATAGTAGTGTTATATCAACGTTCTGTTAATAAGGAATGTATGTTACTTCCTCTGATTTGTTGCCCAGACATATGCGGTACTTCAAATAATCATCTGCGATTTGGAGAAGCGCTTACAATTCTGGGAGAATCTACCCAACAACCAGACGGAAATTACAGAACTTACTTTGCTGTTTATTCCGGAACGTCAGTATCGTTTCCGAATACTAATATCTCTTTAATCAAGCACCCGAATACTGAGCATTTCGACTGTGTTTGGAAATTCACTGAGCCGCCAGGAAGTCGAATCCGAATAGAGATTTATGAATTTTCCAGTTTGTTTTATACTTTGAAAGTTGGAAATGGATTCGATCCTTCTGACGGAGAGCCGATTGCAGTATTGGACAGGGATTTGCTGAACGCGATGGAGGTGTTGTCTGTTGATTCCGGAGTCTGGATAGTGCTGGAATTCAAGTGGCCGTATGGGTCACTTAATAGACTAAGAATTGTATTGACGGTTTATAACATGACTAGTAGGTTTTATTCGTGTTTTATATTATTGATTATTTAAGCACATAACTGCTTTACAGATGAATATCGAATTACAACAATATTACAATTAATTGGCCTATGAAATTATAACTTTTTAACTGAAACCTTTAAAATAAAGAAAGTTAGAAAAGGAAAAAATAAGTTTTAGAACTATAATTTTTTTTAAATTACCGGTTGTTATATTTGTTTACAATTGTTTGTATTGGAGAGTTACATTTAAGGTTCGCTGAACTCGAAATCAATGGAGTTCAAAAATATTTGAATGATTTCGAATCTAAATGGCTTTAATTCAAATTTTTGATTTTCTTGATCATAATTTAAGAGTGCGATGACGATCAGTTTGTATGCCCATCTGGTCTTCAATGCCTTAATACATCGTCTATCTGTGACGGCCGACTGGACTGCGACGCTGACGAGGATGAAGTAGGGTGTGGTAAGGAAAACTACAGGACTGTCAATGAGTTGTATATAAAATCTTTCAAATTATCCCTCGGGAAGAGCAATATTTGTAATAGCCAGTCATCTAAATATTTTAGATGTTTTTTTAATTTTTATTTATATTTATTTCTTTCTTTCTTTATTTCTTTAAATTTTATTTATTCATCAACGATAATTTTAAAGACCCAGACTGAGTGTAATAATAATCGTATCTGTCTCTTGTTTGGTCTAAAACAAGCATCGTTTTTTTTTTTTCCGAGGTGAGTGTGGTGAAGACTATTACGTATGCACATCAGGATACTGTATCCCAAGGTACCAGCTATGTAATGGGCAGAATGACTGTGGGGACTACTCAGACGAGTTTTTGTGCGGTTAGTATAAGGATCAAACTGGTACCCAAGGTTTTGTTGGTGTCAAACTTTGTTCAGATTAAACATTAGACTTAATGTCAGACATTGGCTATCAAATAAATGCAGCTCACTGGTTTATATTTCTTGAATATCCTTTATAAAAAGGAAATGTGTAAACCAGCAAAGAGAAGTTAATTTGAATAAGCTACATTGTTGCATTTTATTCAAAGGTCTCTCAGTCAATATCATAATTATCCAAATCAATGAGTCAACTCAGTTTATAAAAAAAACGAAGTCTAAAAATTGCAATGGCAAAATAAAACACTGAGTACGCCAATATAAACTGGAGACACTGACCGTATATATTTCAGCTATGGACAGGCTGTGGGAGTACCACTCAATTTATTTCATTGATTGATGTAGACGTAATGAGGACACACCGTAAATGTGTTTTACATGATACAAATTATGTTTACACACTGTAAATATGACACCCTTAAAGTAACTTGTGGCATTCTGGGCAAGTATGAACGACATTTTATTCATCTGTCTAAATTAAGACGTCGCTTGTACAAACAATTAGTTTCATATAATACCAACAGTACATGCAATTACCATCCTGTTAGACTGGTTTATCTAAGTAACGACATTCAACTAAACTTCTATCCCTCTATATTTCCTAACTATCTTCCTCTGACTTCTCTTCTACATCTGCCTGCATTTTCTTTTGGGTTAGTGGCAACATTTTCCAAGCACCATAATTACCAGTAATAATTCGAGAACACTTTTTAACCACATTATTACATGATAAATATATCACATTTTCAATAGTAGTGTTATATCAACGTTCTGTTAATAAGTAATGTATGTTACTTCCTCTGATTTGTTGCCCAGACATATGCGGTACTTCAAATAATCATCTGCGATTTGGAGAAGCGCTTACAATTCTGGGAGAATCTACCCAACAACCAGCCGGAAATCGCATAACTTACTTTGCTGTTTATTCCGGAACGTCAGTATCGTTTCCGAATAATAATGTCTCTTTAATCAAGCACCCGAATACTGAGCATTTCGACTGTGTTTGGAAATTCACTGAGCCGCCAGGAAGTCGAATCCGAATAGAGGTTCTTGAATTTTCCAGTATTTTTTATACTTTGAAAGTTGGAAATGGATTCGATCCTACTGACGGAGAGCCGATTGCAGTATTGGATGGGTATTCTCCGTACTCGATGAAGGTGTTGTTTGTTGATTCGGGAGTCTGGATAGTGCTGGAATCGTCGTCGTACGGATCATTTTCTAGACTAAGAATTGTATTGACGGTTTATAACATGACTGGTAGGTTTTATTCGTGATTTATATTATTGATTATTTAAGCACATAACTGCTTTACATCTGAATTACAATAATATTACAGTTAAATGGCCTATGAAATTATAACGTTTAAACTGAAATCTTAAACAAAATTAGTAACAATTTTTTTTTAAATGCGTTCTTTATATTGCCGAGTTCTTTTGAAGGTTGGCTGAACTCGAAATCCATTCTGTTCAAATAAAACCTAAACTAAATATCTCACCTGGAAGAATTTTACAAGAGCTACCGTATATCATAGGAGCTTACGATTAGGGCTGTATTGAACTAATTCACAATGTATTTCTTTTCTCAATTATTCGGTAAACTAATTTCGAATCTAAATGGCTTTAATGGCTTAAATTTGTGATTTTCTTGATTTTCTTGATAATTTAAGAGTGTGATGACGATCAGTTTGTATGCCCATCTGGTCTTCAATGCTTTAATACATCGTCTATCTGTGACGGCCGACTGGACTGCGATGCTTACGGAGATGAATTAGGGTGTGGTAAGGAAAACTACAGGAGTAATTAGTTTTCTCAAAAATCTTCCAAATTATCCCTCGGAGGGGGGCAATTTGTAATAGCCAGTCATCTAATATTTAAGACTTTAAAGACCCAGACTGAGTGTTTTAATGATCGTATCTGTCTCTTTCTTGGTCTAAAACAAACATCGTTTTTTTATTTCCTAGGTGAGTGTGGTGAAGACTATTACGCATGCGCATCAGGAGACTGTATCCCAAAGGACCAGCTATGTAATGGGCAGAATGACTGTGGAGACTTCTTTGACGAGTTTGTGTGCGGTTAGTATAATGATCAAACTGGGACCCAAGGTTTTGTTGGTGCCAAACTTTGTTCAGGTTAAATATTAGCCTTAATGTCAGACATAAGCTATCAAATAAATGAAGCTTACTGGTTTATATTTATAAGATTTAAGGTTTTGGATGGTGGAATATCGATATCGTTTCGGCTTGGGGTAACACCATGTGTCACTATGGCAAAGCTGAGGTACAGGTTCTGAAAAGAACCTTATCGCACAACTCGTATCTCAACCAACAAAGGTTCAACGCAGAACCAATGTCTGGCAACTTGTTTTTCTCTACTGTCGCTAATATGGTTCAGGGATCGGAGAACCATGGGGACTTCACGGGTTATTCTCAACGTTTCGATTGGTCGTATTTTTTATTTTAGTAGCCAGACAAGATGACATGGTTGGCTCCCGGGGCAGGGCGATCACATCGCACCTAAAGTCGTAGGGTTTTGAACCCTCCTGCCCCACTAAGACTGAACAAACAATTAACTAAATGAAGCCGTTGGCTAAGCTAACAATCAGGGCCGAAACCAAACAAACATTCAAGATTCAAGATTCAAGATTTTATTTATTGTCATGCAAAAAATCACATTAAAATTGATTTCCCAGTGTACACTGATTAAAAAATACAATACATTTAAAAAGATCAAGATGAAAAAACAAATTATTTACTTACAAAACAATCATAAAAAACTAAGGAAGCAATAGGGATTCAGGGCAATGGGGTGACTAGGGAAGGAAATGAGGGGAAAGGAAACGGGTAAGGCAGGGGAGGATATGGGGAGGGGGAAGGTTGGTTAAAAGCACAGCAAGGGAAAGGATAAAACTATCTGGTGAAGGTTGAGTTAAAAATCTGAATGGCCCATGGTAAAATGAACATTTAAACCTGTTGGTTTTCAGACTAAGTTGACGTACTCTGCCAGATCGATTGCAAATAATGAAGGGATTAAGAGGATGGGTTGTATCGGAAAGAATGCCATTAAATTTGGTGATAAGGTGATTCTCTGCAATTTGCTGAATATTCTCGACATCTGCGCCAATTATCTTCATAGCTTGCTTATCAATGCGTTGGAGTTTTTTACGACTGCACAATGTAAGTGAGTTGAACCAAGATATACAACAACAAATCACAGTCGACTGGATGGTGCTCTGATAAAACAGATTTAAAATCTGACAATTCACATTGAAAGATTTCAGTTTCCTTAAAAAGGAAAGCCGTTGATTGTTTTTTTTCTGGATCCTAGTTGTATTAGCATTCCAATTTAATTTATCATCCACAACTGTTCCCAAGTATTTAAACTCTTGAACAACCTCAACATCGGTGTTATCAATTTCAACTGGTTCCTTCATATTTTTAATTTTCCGGAAATCAAAAATCATTTCTTTGGTTTTCTGTACGTTTAAAATCAGATGATTTATATTGCACCACTCCACAAATTTATCAATTTCACACCTATACTCCGCCTCAGAATTATTAGTAATCAGTCCGGATAAGGCGGTGTCATCAGCATATTTTGTCATAACACATACTCTGCTTTCAGGACAAAAATCACTAGTGTACAAAGAAAACAATAAAGGTGACAAAACACAGCCTTGAGGTACTCCTGTGCTGATATGGACAACATCTGACATTACATTATCAGACCTAACCCTTTGTGATCTTTGCAATAGAAAATCATTAATCCAGAGTGCAAGATAAGGATTAATGTTCTGCACTTTGCTGAGGAGAGCATACGGTTTAATAGTGTTAAAAGCAGATGAAAAATCAAAAAATAAGGTACGAACATAATTTCCTGGTTTATCAAGATGATCATAAATATTATGCAAAAAAGTGATCATGGCATCCACTACCCCACGTTTTGCTCTGTAGCGTACCAAACTGAAAAGGATCTGCGAAATTGAGTGTTTCTGCAGTCAGAATGTCTCTAACAATTGTTTCAAAACACTTCATCACTATGGCCGTTAATGCTACTGGTCTGTAGTCGTTGAGAACTGCCGGGTTGGTTTTCTTAGGAACAGGGACGATGATAGATGATTTCCATAAACTTGGTACAGTGTGACTGTTCAATGACCACTGGAACAGGTGTCGGAACACCCCTGCAAGCTCTTTACAACAAGATTTCAGGAGCCTTCCCGAAATCCCATCAGGACCAGCCGATTTGTTTGGTTTAATAGCCTTGAGAGATTTTTCAACATCCCCGATTGAGAGTTGAAGTTTATTACTGTCTGTTAAACTTGACACCAGATGCGCACACAACTGTTGGTGTGCAGGGTTATGATGCTGACCATCCAGATCAAAGCGCCTGTAAAACTGGTTCAACTCTTCTACGAATTCCTTAAGGTCACCAAATGGCAAAATCAATTTCTTTCGCTGATTGTATCCTGTGATGTCCTTCAAGGCATTCCACGCAGCTTTAGGATTGTTGCTCTTAAATTTGTCCTCAATTTTCTGTCCATACTGCTTCTTGCAGCAACGAATAAGAGTTTTTATTTCTTTCTGTAGTTTGCGTTTTTCCTCAAGATTTCCATTTTTGTGAACTGTCTGTTTTTGTCTAACTAAACACCTCAGCTCCTTATTTAACCATGGTTTGTTATTCGGAAAAATTTTAATTTGAGTCTCAGGTATAATAAGATATTCACAAAAGTTAATGTAGTCGGTGATGACCTCAGTAGATTTATCAATGGAATCAGGATCCATGAGAACATCCCAGTCTGTGGTTTCAAAACAGTTTTGCAGAGCTTCAACTGAAGCGTTGTTCCATTCTAACAGTCTTGGTGATAGGTTTGGATTGCTTAAGTTTCTGTTTATATTTCGGAAGCAGGTAAATAATGTCATGATCCGACATTCCAAGCGGTGCCTTTCAAAAGCCTGATAAGCATGAGGATATTACCATAACATTTATCAAGTGTATGTTGTCCTCTCGTTGGAATGTTCACGTACTGGTAATAATGGGGCAACACTGCATCAAGACTACAGCTATTAAAGTCACCCATGATTAATTTAACTGCATCTGGGGATTGCCTTTCCAGACTTTGAACAGTTCCTGCGATTACAGAGGCTGCATTATTAACATCTGCTCGTGGTGGGATATAAACAGTGGTTACGAACAACTGTGGAAATTCTCTGGGAAGATAGTATGGCCGCAGGCCAACCGTCAAAAGCTCAATGTCAGGTGAGCAATGGCGTTCCTTGACACAAATATTGTTGCACCATTTTTGGTTAATATAAATACAGACTTCACCTCCCGAAGTTTTCCCCGATTCATGCAGGGCCGAAGCCAGACTGACTAACATACCCGCAACCGAAGCTGAAATACAAACTACGCACAAATTTGGGGGTGCGTTCCAAAATGTTGTCATAATCTGGGGCTAAATTTTTTTTAAACGTCTCTAAAAAGTTGTTAAAAAACGAGCAACGAATAACGACCGTGACGGTCACATGAAACAAAATAATAGACAACGACCATGTGGGTCACAAACGATTAGCGAAAGGCTTTACGCAGCGTAGCCAGTGATTACGAAGGTTGACTAAACTGTGCAAGGTAAAGTCAAAACCTTACAAGGTGGATTCAACAGGTTGTGCAATCTTGAGTCGACTATACATGTATACATGGATGACTAAACCAGGGTGTGCATGGTTTTGGTCAGTGCCTAGGGTTCCCCATGAAAATTTAAGCCAGAGCTTTAACCTTCGTCAGGAGAATGCTGGTATTATCATGGAGGAAGGAAGAGACCTTCCTCCATGGTATTATGTGTAGAATGGGAAGTGTTCCGATTGGTGCCACTGTTGTGTGATGTGTAGTGATTGGTTGCCACCGTGGCATTGTTCTAGTTGCGTGGGTTGCCTGCTGTGTGTGATTGCCTGCTCGTTGAGGCGTGTCAGTAGACGGTGGGTTTTGAGTGTTGAAGGATGGTTGGATTGAATGCCATATGCTGCTGATGAAAAGCCAATGTCCTGAGGGACAGTGTCGTGTTTATGAATCTCAGTAGCCTCTCTGATACGATGGGTGTACCAGTTCTTCTCCAGGGGTATGATCTCTGCCTTCTGCCAGTCAATGACATGGTCCAAATCGGTGGAGTGTTTGATGATCGCAGATTTGTCACATTCCCCTCTGCGGCCGTGGGCCTTGTGTTCATTGCGCCTGGTCGTAAAGTCTCTGCCGGTCTCGCCAATGTACACTTTCCTACAAGTGCAAGGAATTCGGTAAACCCCAGCTTGACGGCTGGGATCATGTCTGTCCTTGTGGGTGTGTAACTTTGTTTCCAACTTGTTTTGAGTCCGGTGGTAGACCTTTATGTCAGCTTCCCTCAGGATACGCTGAATTTTGTGTGAAGTGTGGCCAGCGGCGTACCCAGGACTTTTTCAGTGGGGAGCTCAGGGGTATGGGTTTTTCCTTTTCTTTTTTTCTTTTTTGGGGGCACTATCGGGATTTTTCGTGGGGGCACCTGGGGGGGGGGTACTGCAAATGATGAAAGTATCATATACACTGTAAAAAAAAATGGGGAAATAATTACCCAACATTTTACCCAACGTATAATAGAGCAATAGTCAATATATCCATCTATTGGGCAATACATTAGTCACTCTTACTGGGTAAAAGTATTTTCCTAATTCTTGGGCAAATTGAACTGTCTCAACAATTGGATAAATGTAATTAACCACTAATTGGGCAACCTGTCTTTGTAACCATCTATTGAGCACATCTAATATTTCCATTTGTTGGTCAAAACCTAACCAACGTTTGAGCATAGTTCCTAACCAATAAATTGTTACTTCTCCTATATCTAACTAACTCATGGGTACTGGATGGCCTTCATGCGTCCAAAATCAATGTGACGTATAATCATACAACTAACCACCATTGATGACGTATGTTATGACCTTTGTTATGACACTGATGCAATCAGCACGGTTCGATCCGTGATTTAATAGAAACGAACAATAATAAAAATCTGATAAACAGCATTTACAATTCACTAATTATCTCAAATAATACTAATTAAAACAATTATCAAAAAATTGTGTCCCCTGTGTATTAATTCTCTCTGCCTAAATTTGCTGCCTCAACATCAATCAGTTTCAAGCATCGACACATGAAATTAAATCTCCAAATTTAACATTTTTCAACTTAAATCATCCATAATCCACAGCCAAAAAACAACTCGACATGTTGTATACCGTAGTAACACATACATGCATTACCTTATAAGCAACTACACGTTCTTAAACCTCATGCTCAAACGAAATAATCAATTAAATTTTGCAATCAAATTTTACATTAATTCCCGATCATCATTTACCATCCTTGATACAAACTTAACTTAAATAACTAATCTTTATTTTAAATCGTTTATTCTATACTTACAACATTGGGCGTATTCAAAAAAAGGGACAACAATCAATGGAGTTAGTCACGATGATAGAATGGTTTCTACAAACTATATCTGGCGAACGACGCACAACAGCGCCCTCATTAGACCAAAGATTTAACTCACGCCTATGACGTCACATTGCTAAATTATGCACAACAATCAGGTCAAATTTTACCAACAATTATCCAAGCTTTTGCCCAATGATTGTGTAATTATGTCGCTCAATTCCTGGGCGTTATATATTGAAAAAAATCGAAACCAAAACAACTCAAGTAACATAACAAGGATCGATTGACAAATATCGAAAGATGATTATTTTATTGCATAAGAGTATCGGCTGTCCTATGGCTGATTTTACATTGTCGCCAAAGTAAAGCTGATGAGAAAAATAACATAATTATTTGTCCTTATTTAAATGATTCTGCAATATAAAACTGTAGTTTACATATGCCCAGGCAAGCCCGAGCTCTGGCCGCCAGCAGCAGTAGCACATGGCCTGCGCCAAATCGTTGGTTAATTTACTTGCGCCCCTCTGTCGTTTTGCCCATTTTGGAGACTTTTGTGTTCCGTGTTCCTAACTAAAGAAAGTAATCTTGTGCCGCTTTGACCAATATGTGGGCAAAGCCTGATAATATCCAACCATTGCAAAAATATACCCAACTTTTATGAAATTAAATGTAACCAATTGTAGGTAATTTCAAAGGTTTACCCAACGTCAGAATTTAACCATAAATTAGACAATTATTTACCAGCAATTAAGTAGTTTACTTTGCCCATAAATTATTTTTGCAGTGTACGTATCGAAGCCATAGTTTGGGTTGGTATCGTGCTGTCTCGAGGGTTTTCTGTTCGAAATCTTCCATGGAGATGTTGGTTAGGACCGGGGATATCAGGGATCCCATTGGAGTGCCTTAAAGACTGCTGATAGTAAGCCTCTCCATTGGAAGTATATGGACTTCACACAAGTTGAAAGTAGATCAACGATTTGATCTGGCGTTAGGCTGGTTCGTTCCGGGGCGTGCTGTCATGTTCGAGTATCGACTTAGTCACGAGGATAGCCTCGTCTGGAATAATGACTTGATGTCAAACTCACTAGCATATCGGAAGGCTACAAACTGATTCCCGTTATGATGTTGATAAACCCTGCCCGACATTGGTTCTCCTCGAACCTTTCTCACTTAACGAAGGTTGAGATACGAGTTGTGCGATAAGGTTCTTTTCAGAACCTGTAGCTCAGCTTCGCGATAGTCGAGATAAGCACATGGTGTTACCGCAAACCGAAAATGAAACAAGATCTCAATCGTCTCCAAAAACTCCAAACAAAGCCGTTCGCCTGATTCACCAGATGCCAAAGCACTCTCACGCCACACCTTACTTGCTGAACTTCACTGGCTCCCAATTAACCAACAAATCGTCTTTTAAGACAGCACTCAACATGTACAAAACCGTGTCCAACAATTTCCCATCATACATTTCTGATGTTCTCGACCTCAGCAAACCTAAACGACAAGGTCTCCGCTCTGAATCCAATTTGGTCATCCCTCGCACCACCAGGAATACAGGGGACCGAGCTTTTTCCGTTGTGGGTCCCCGAATATGGAATTCTCTACCCATCTCAATCCGGAATGCTTCATCTGTCGAACAGTTTAAAGGACTCTTAATTTGTTTAGTGTTTGTTGTTTTGTTCACAGCGCTTCTTCTTCTTCTTCGTCTTCTTCTTCTTCTGCTTCCTCTTCTACTTCTCCTTCTTCTTCTTCTTCTTCTTCTTCTTCTTCTTCTTCTTCTTCTTCTTCTTCTTCTTCTTCGTCTTCTTCTTCTTCTTCTTCTTCTTCTTCTTCTTCTTCTTCTTCTTCTTCTTCTTCTTCTTCTTCTTCTTCTTCTTCTTCTTCTAGCACGAGTGTACCTGTGGCCCTACCCATGAGCATTTTTGCATGACATCATTTTTGCGTCGGTTTATTGTCCATGACTTTGAAGTAACTTGTTGGCATATTTTCCAGATTTATGCGAAAATGAGTTGATTCGGATAGACTCCAGTGCTCCGTCCCTTGAACAAATCGACAATGGCCTGATATGCCTCTGGGTCATAACCTCTGACCCCGGGTTCAGAGTGCAATTTGAGTTATTTGTCCTCCCTCTTTGCGTCATTACTATCGGTGAGGGCGCACTAGAGAACGGGAACATCATCAAGACGAATGTCCAGAACGATTTCACACCATTTATATCGTTGAGTGGCCCGTCAACATGGATATCGAAACACACGTGTAATTACGAAACAATCACTACCAGGATCAACATACGTCAGTACACTGCAATTGGTAGGTGTTCTGTGTAAGGTGCTCTCATTATTAATGTTTCCATCGAACTGTTTCATGAAGAGCTAGTATCATCTAAATAAAATCAGTTGCCATTTAAATCACCAATTAATCAATAATTAGATATGAGTAGTACGGATGAAGTTCCGTGAAGGTTTGTATCACAAAATATTCATAATAACGGAACGACAATTGCAATACGTCTGTTATTAACTCCTTTTCTCAAAAGAATAACTCACAAAACTCAAACATTAAATTAAAACAATTAAATTAAAACTCAAATACTTCCAAGCAACATAACTAAACTAAAACTAGTTAACTTATTCTTTTATTTCCAGTACTGGTTCGATTTCCATCCCGTATTAATAAACTAAAGGATACAAATTGTAATTTGACAAATATTAATTTCAAGATAAAAAGCTTAATGCATATCGATATTTTCTCACCACCAGAATGTGCACAAAGAATTTTCGTGCACCTCGGGTCCTAGATGTCTCCATGAAACAGCCGTCTGCAACGGGTGGAGACTGCCCCCTGAGAAAGAGGATGAATATGGCTGTGGTGAGGTTTCACGGATATTCATTTCTTTAAAAAAATTCTCATGCTATAGAGCCAACTATTTATGTTAACAAAATCCCCAAACCGTTTTGTACAACCAAAGATTGGAAACGTGACGTCACATTTAAAAATTAACTCACATTTTGAAAAAAAATGAGTACGTTTTAATGACTGCCTGACCGAAAAGCAAACATTCTAACACGGGATGTGTTTATTTTACCTTAAAAATTGACGGAGGGGATACATAGTGTTATTAATTGTGGTCAAGTCTTGTCCGAGTTATATGTAAATAATTGTGTATATTTACCAATAATTTTAATAAATCTATGCCAACATTTAATTTATTGTTAGTGATATTGTATTACAGAAGCAACATAGCCCTCTATAATATATTTTTCTCTTCTCAATATCAGGAGATTGTGCAGAAAGTCAATATTCTTGTCGTTCTGGGACAGGCTGCATCTTGAAATCTTCCGTGTGTGATGGCATAAATGACTGCAAATGATATTTCTGATGAATTTGATTGCGGTGATATTCTTCTCTATCTCTATCTCTATTTCAATACATTATTTTGTTGGCAGTTAATAATTTTCATTTACAAATTTGCAACACTTGTTTTTGCAACACATTATGATGACAAATAAGTTAATTATTGTATTAGGACAAATAGCGTCATAGCACTTTAAATCAAAGAGCAACTTAGAACGGAAATATAATTGATAAATTTCCACTTTTATAATTTGTTAAGTAAGTTTTTTATTATTGTTTTACTTCTAATTTTGTTTTGTTCATGACACATGCTTTAATAACCAGGCGTAGTAATTCAAACCAGAAAAACGCTCTTCGTATTTTAGGTGTTCGAGCGCGCAGTGCGAACACCTGTGTTTTGTACTGTTTTTTTTTTACTTCTTCTCAGTGGCGCTTGTCCGGTAACAAAGGCCTTCTGCAAGCATATACAGCCTTCAGAAGCAACACATAAACAGAACATATCAAGCAGACGAAACCGTGTTCTGTGACGTCATGATTACGTCATCAAGTGTCGAATTACGCTAAATCAAAGTTTAATATTTCAAAAAATATATCTCATGAACCACAAAAGATATTTTCACAATCTTGCATCATCTGAAGAATCTTGAATTATGTAATTTTTCATTTTAGACGTGACCCCAATCTGACCTTTCCTTCCAATTCAAAACCGGAAGTTGAAAACCCTAAAATTTCAAAAATCATATCATAAACCATAGAAGATATTTTCACAATCTTTATCATCTTAAAGATCTTGAACTATGTCACATTTCGATTTTGAGACGTGACCCCCAATCTGACCTTTTTCCTTCCGGTCGAAACCGGAAGGTTAAGTGTGGCTAATATGCTGAATTACTATTCCTGTATGTACGAATTGCCCATATCGCGTGTGCACAGAATACGTACACACAGCAATATACGGAGTTTAATATTGGCCTATAAACGTAAAAGGCTTTGTCAACACGGGGCAATTTTCGCGGGCAATTTTCAGGCAATAAAAGTTGCTGGCAATGAAAATTGCTCGGGAGATTTGCCCTATCTTGGCATTTTCATGCAATCCAGTGGCAATGAGTGAACTGGCTTTCTACTTTGAGAGCAATCTGTCGAGGGCAACTTCTCCAATCACATTGCGTATCCAGTGATCACGTGACATTTTATCACAAAGCAAAACATTTTCAGCGGCGGCCTTGTTTAATTCCGCTTACATGAAAAAAATACTGAGGAATTTTGCCGTTCTTTTTTAACTCAAAAGCAAAAATACAAGAAAATAAAATGGGTTACCGAGAAGAGAGTGGAAAATATAATTGCATTAATAAGAGTAGTAAGTAGACATTATTTAGAGGTTTATTGGCCTAGAATGTGCGTTTTGTAAAAGTAGGCCTATCGTAGAGCACTAGTGTACCTACAATCCAATGGAGGTTCGTGACGGACGAAACTGTTGTACTCACATCTATTTCGTAAAAACTATATTGAGTCTCACTCTTTCCCTTTTTGCAGTGTACCTAAGGCATGATTTTAAGTTTGCATTTTAACTAAGGATATTGACTGAGCATGCTGATAGATGCTATATTGTCCCAGAAAAAGTTTAGCTTCTTAACCAGCTATGCAGTCAAAGTCAAGAGAGCATCGTTGGAAAGAAATACTTCATTGTGTAGACTCTGCCTACATACATGTACAGTACATGTATGCAAATCCATGTAAATATATACATGTTCGTGTGTTGTTGTCTCTTCTGCAATTCTGCATGTTCTTCTGTGTCAGTGGAAATATATCCCTAACTCAACCCTAAAGAGATGCTTTTACTTGATTAGTCTGCTAGTAGCCCAACCACAAAATTGTCAGTAAGGGCACCCCTGTTTTTTTCTGAGCTAGGTTACATTTGTTGTTTTGCATTATTATTAAGTTCATAAAAGTTCTGTGTCCCTCTATGCTTTGGTAAAGAAAGGTTCAGGTCAAAAGATGAAGAGCCTGCAAAAATAAAAGAAAACTAATAAATGAAGAAAAAAAGCTGCAGAGGGATGAGTTAATATGAGTTTTTAATTGGAAAATAAACTTGTACAGGTGTGTTGGTGGACAACATGTGTACACCAAAATCTCAGGATGAGCCAAATGCAATGGGTGGGGTGAGTGAAGGTTGTTTTGAAATTATAGAGGCATTCTCTTACTGGAGTAATACATGTTGTGGCCTTTCCCCATTTAGAATTTATTTTTCTGCTACAGAATCATTTGAACATTTCTTTTATATTTTTGTATTTTAGCCTCCAGTATGCTGAGGTAATTGGAATTAGATGCAATGGCTGGCATCAGTGGAGAATCAGTTCAACAGCCTAGGAAAGCATCCTAAAAACACAAGCCCCAAGGTTAACCAATAAATCTGTGGTACAAATTATTGTAAATATGTGTACTTAATGATCATGTGTGCTTACACACCATTCATTAATGAGGGTACCAAACACAATGGGTTTCAATGGTACCCACGGAGATCTATAGAAATTCTGGAACCCCACTGGAGAATTCTATAGAAAAGTGGATAATAGAACGAACAAAGGAATACCCCACTTGTCCAGCATATGTTGAGGGAATGAGGTAGGCAGATCATTCACTCTGTGGACCTGAGAACAAAAGATGTCCACAGAACGCCGGATATTTTTCCCATCTGTGGACTTAAGCATGTCCACGAGAAGGATTTAATATTTTTAAAGTAGAATATCTCTGAAAGTACTGACAGTTTGTCTGAGCGGGTTCTTTGACTTAAATCGAAAGGATATTATTAATTAAAAGGGGAAAAATGGGGAACGAAAACCGCTCTCAAAAAACCTCTTCTATTATTGAAATGGGAATGATTTTAAGAATTCCTATCCTTAAGTACAGGAGAAGGCAAAGGAATGTCCACAGGTGAACGGGCCGCTAAGCTGTGTGTGTGTGTGTGTGTGTGTGTGTGTGTGGATGATTGCATTCCTCCTGAGCACCTTCCTATGATCCACTCTACATGACCCCACCAACCTACATTGAAGATTGTGATTTTTATTTTCAAAAAGCAATTATTTTAAAACTTTATCCACAATGTTGTATTCTTTTTCCCGAGTGAGAAACAGGATCAACTCATGCGCGTGCCAACTCGTACTTTTACCAACTCGTACTCATTTTGGTCAACTCTCGACCCATACAAATATTTATTACTGAATATTTACTGGCATGTGTTATGGGTTTGACATCCGGTGGAGTACGAGTTGGTAGAAAACCCTGAGTTGAATTAGCTTACACCTATAGTGTCTGTAGTTCCTCATAATAATACTAGTAGTGCTTATGTCTTCGTGTGGTGATGGCTGCATTGCAGTTTACTTGATACTAGCACTTAATTTTCTCACAGTTAAGTATATAGATCAGAAACAAAATATCCAGCAATTCCTTTATTGAGATAATGAAACAGTCCCACATCATGGAGGAAGGAAGACGTACATATGACTTTTCTATTCCATTGTAAAACCTAACCCCAAAAGGCATTGTTCTGAGAGGATCATTTTTACTAAAAGTTGCATAATTTTTTCTGAAGTTTTACCTTCAATCCATCATCACAATGATAGGTAACATATGAGGGCATTCTAAGTTATGTGTGTCTTTGTTAGCATGACCCATTATTCTTAACCGTCCCTCTTTTGAAACATTTAATATTGTTTTACATGATTCGTTTATATTTCAGATCAACGGTATCCATTTTATGCTACTGCTGGGTGTGTGTCAGAGTCTGTGTAACTGTGATCCAATGACCAGCCTTTGTTTGAGTTTATTTATTCATCAAAGGAGTTAATGTATGATTCAAATTATTTTATATGGACTTATCCTATCTGTGGCAGTCTTTGCCCTCAAAGGGAATTGTTTTCAGGACCTCAAGACACATCTAGGTCTTTCTAAGAACTTCTTTAACATGTTAGAACAAAAATAGTACTGAGAATTCTTATTATTTTTTGACTGGACCCAAACATCCTCACAAATGTAGTTGATAAGCAATATCTGTTGGTGATCTACAGTAAAATGTATATTGCCGACAGTGAATCCCTAGCAGTTGGGCCATATAAACATAGTAAGCATACCCTAATCTTCATTGCATGGGTGTGTCAGCCTTGGAATACCTTTTGCCAGATCACACCCAATTAAAGTTTCCTAGTATTTATTTGTATGCTCGCATTGGGATAGTACTGACCATCAATCCCATAAACAATTGGTTAAACTTGAACGGTATCGTCACGATGAGGCAGACTTTCTAAACAGGGCATGGAATTGGTGTCCCTAGTTTAAAGACGAACATAGTGACTGAAAATTACTGGCTCATTTATGCAGCAGCAATGCGAATATGACCTTATCATGTGAAGGTATTATTTTCAGTCACTGAGGGATTAAACTGGAACTTGAACTCTGATTCCATACCCTGTTGATCGTGAAGATATTGCCACCTTTTAATTAATAATAACTTTAAAATGACTATTTATGAAAATATATTTTCAACAGTTAATGACAAAATAAATACATATACATGTAACAATCAGAAGATCCATTTCAGTATTGTTTGTTTCTATTTTACAGTTATCAACATCTTCAAACCCATTGTGTTGTCTCTTCCTATAAGTATTGTTTTAAAAACTGAACCAAACATTTAAATCCTAAAGATCTCGCCGACAAGTTTGCTGATTTCTTTGAGAACAAAATTAAGACATAACATTGTATGGAAGGTTTGATAACATTCATCCTTCACCAATCTGTTGACATTCAGGATCATTGCAACTCTTCGTTCACGTCAAGTTTCATAAGGTTACTCCCGGATGAGGTGTTGAAGATGATTAAATGCTCTCCGGTTACCTCTTGCAAGTTGGACCCTCTGCCATCATCTGTCTTTAAGGAATGCACCCCTGAACCTTGCCGGTCTTGACACAAATTATAAATATGTCTTTGTCTTCAGGACATTTTCCTGATCATCTCAAGAAGCCTGTGTTTCTGCCACTTCTGAAAAAACAACATTTGGACCGAGTGCTTGTCCAAACTATCGTCCAATCTCTGCAACCACACGCTCAATTAATTTGGAGATGTCGATACATCTCCAAAATTGAATCACGTATAACATCGCTATCCTCAAACTTATCTCCTGTAAAACTAACCTCCATGCCAAAATGCAGTCTGCTTATCGTCCTTTCCACAGCACTTTTGAGACTGCTGTTGTTCGTGTGCCAGAACGACATCTTGCGATTACTGGACAATCATAGAAACCACATCTTGGTGCTGTAGATTTCTCAGCTGCTTTTTGACACCATTGATCTACAAACATCCTCCTTCATCGTTTTATCTTCGCGCCTATGGAATTACTGACACGTACCTCGACTGGTTCACTTCCTATCTCAACAATAGAAATCGGTATTGTCCATCATCCAACAATGCTCAATCAGATCGTCATCATCTCTGCTGTGGTGTTCCTCAAGGTTCAGTAAGCTGGGCCTCTTGAATTTCTGTCATGTTCAATTGCACCCCTACAGGATCTCATTGATGCTCATAGTATTTTCTAATTGTTGTTTATGCGACGACACTCGGCACATGTCACATTTGACCCAGCAGATCGATGCTTCCGCTATTGCTAAGTTGAAAAGTGCCTTCAAGATGTAAATCATGGACTTTGTCTAACAAACTTTACTCTGAATGACTCAAAACTGAGATCTTACTTTTAAGTTCTCGGTAGCACAAAAAAACACCACCACCTCTACTTTAAATATTGGCCAGTCCGTTATTGTACCATCTGATGCTGCCGAAATCTTGGTGTGGTTACGGACTCTTCTTCGCATGAGTAGCCGTATTAGTGATAATGTGTGTAAGCAGCTCTCATGGCAATCAGAAAATGAGGTCAAATTCGTCGCTACCTGGATGATGCCACTACTCTTCGTCTTGTTCACGCGTTTGTCACTTCTGAACTTGATTTCTGCAACTCCCTGGCCTACGGACTCCCCAGATAAAGAACTCTCAAAAATCCAGCATGTACAAAACACTGCTGCTCGCCTCGTTTCTTGTTTACCTCGCTCTCACCATGTTACACCAGTATTAATGGATTCTGCACTGGCTCGGTTAAGATGCGCACAATTTACAAAATTCTTCTGTTAACTTTCAAAAGCACAAATGGGTCAAGCTCCATCTTATTTATCTGAACTTGTTCACCGTTATACTCCTACTCGGACTTTGAGGTCATCTCAACAGGCATTGCCCACTTCATCTACGGGCTTCTACCAAATTTTATGGAGAGAAAGGTCTTTCTTACGCTGCACCAATGTTATGGAACAATCTACCCCGTACATATTCGCCAATCTAGTTCTGTGAGCAAATTTTAAATCTCTGTTAAAAACTCATTTGTTTGAATATTGCTTATTCCTTAATCTTGTTCTCTCTCATTGTATTTTTCTATGCTTTTCCCCACGTAGCATGTGCGCTTAGAGGCTTTGGCATTGGGCGCTTTAAATCTATTATTATTATTATTATTATTATTATTATTATTATTATTATTATTATTATTATTAATATTATTATTATTATTATTATTATTATTATTATTATTATTATTATTATTATTATTATTATTATTATTATTATATATATTTATTATACTTTTTTATTTGAAGCACTGTTAGAAATACTCTGGTCAAATAAATGGTGATGATATAACAATGATTTCAAACACCACACTTGCTGCTATCGTATCCTACCAAGCACTCAGTGTCACTGGCTGGTGGTGGCAAGTGGGATACCATGTGATTTATTACTTTCGTGAGTTTCATCTACGATACAACAATTATCTGGATATTGAAACGGACGCATGTTTCAAAATTCGCATTGACGCTTAATGGGTGTGAGTTTCGCTGTTGTTTTCCTCAACAAATGCGAACAATTTACATGTTTGCAATATTTTGTTTTAAAATATTTTATGATTGTTTTCAGACGTCATCCACTGAAAATCGCCTCGACACAAACGAACTGTTTATGATTTTCAGATCAATTTTTGAAATAAAAGGAGAAAGGATTCAATCTTGATGTTAAACAGATGCGGGAAGGTAAATTTGTTTGTGGATTTGTTTTACGACAACAATACAACCAATATTTCAAGATAAAACATTAGTATTTCATTAAATGAAATAAATTAAAATTTAATTTTAATATAAAACTGATGATGTTATCAGTCTTCTCG
>CM055831.1:23959368-24033194 GCA_029582265.1 Zoroaster sp. YZ-2022
CAAGTAAATATACATAACCAACCTGTAAAAGTTTAATCTTACGTGTCATTAACCCTCCTACTGATAGACCATTTGAAACCATTCAAAATTTCCACTTTCAAAAATGCCCATTGGTTTTGTACACACATGGTGATACCATTTGAACAGTGTTGGTAGCAAGCTTTACTACCATTCAAATCCATTCAAATGCATAGAGGGTCCATTGATTCACCACTTAGAAGTATCCAAACAAGGTTTTGTATTAGCTGACCTACCATTTGCAAAGATCTAAACAAGGTTTTGTATTAGCTGTACTACCATTTGGAAAGATCCAAATAAGGTTTTGTATTAGCTGTACTACCATTTGGAAAAATCCAAGCAAGGTTTTGTATTAGCTGACCTACCATTTGGAAAGAACTAAACAAGGTTTTGTATTAGCTGTACTACCATTTGGAAAGATCCAAATAAGGTTTTGTATTAGCTGACCTACCATTCAAAACCATTTGGGGGAATCAATACTGTACACAGTTATTTCACCATTCAAAACCACAAAAGCGAATGGTTTCAAATGGTGCATCGACTTGTTTGAAAAAGGCACCTGAACTAGGAGGGTTAAAAGTGACAGAACCTCGGGCAAAATTATTTCTGAGGAAGATTGATTCGATCATCAGCTTTACACCAATCCATATCTTTCCTATGAGAATGAAATATTTCACAACAATATTTCACAAGTAGTTTAATGAATTTATGACAGAATCTGGCATTAATTCACTTTGACAATTTATTACTGTAAAAACACGCCTGTGAGGGAGTTTTACTTTTGTTGTTGTTGTCTATTTGTAAATTTTACTCTTTAAGCCTCCTACTATAGCTGCACTTTAGTGGGAAGTACCTACACAGGTCAAAATCAGTCAACTACCTGTTTTGACTGTTAACCCAAATGTGAACACAGGTGCAGTTTTGACTGGTTTTGACTGTCATTTTGACCACCCTGACCAATACCAGACAATGCTTTTTTACCAGTCAAAAACAGTCGACTCATTTTGACCTGTAAATGTACTTACATGTACTACACATACGATTTTGATAGTGTTTTGACAGTGTTTAAAAAATGAGAACACAAACTTAATAATTACAAAAGGTAAACTTGATTCATATTTTTAATCTACTTTTTCAAACAAATTGTCCCGCCCTTATCCACATGTCCCCCTCCCCACTAACTCCATTTGCAATCTTGGTACATATTCTTAAGTCTTTTAATCTTCCTCATTACTTCCATTTTGTTACTTATTATGTTTGGTTGTTCATTGTCATATCTTGCTATGCATTTAATTGTATGTTTTAATTTATGCCTATAAAATTACAATTCTGAAATATATTTAAGAAATATAAACTTTCCAAACCTGGAAAAGGACAATGGGCTGGATTTATTGAAAAGTTTGAAAAGGGTATATCTAAAATATGACTGTCGAATGGCCAAGATCCAAGTTTGTCGAACTGCAGATGAATAAATCAGACTTTGGAAGTCTCAAATATTTATCACCTAACAAAGGGGCAGAGCCATGCCAGCCTCATTAACTCGACCAGGCATGAGTGCACGCAGGACGTACTGTCAGCGGACTGTCTGACCGTTACCAATACGGACAGTCCACTGACAGTGTGCTGGAATTACAAGGAGTCAATATTGAATACGTCTCTTACTAAGTCTTCTTGTTCTGACTGTTATGTTATAAAAGTTTTGAAAATACAAAATTTGATTTGAAAATTTAATTGAATGATGCAGTGTCATAGAGGATCTTTATTGTTAAGCTATGTACGTGTACTGTATATTACATTTAATTTACATAATTTATTCTATACTCTGATATGTATAAATACAAAACACAAATATTGTCAAAATGTTTTTGTTGTTCACAACCAAGTCCTTATTAGTTTAGTTGTTGAAAATGTTAACCAGCAATAAACCCATTGGCGGTGCAAAAGGGGGATGGTGGTGGGAAATAATTTCCGCACTTTAAATTATTTTGTCCTAAATTGTTACGTCTAATCACATTGAAAGAACGTGACAAAGTAAACCGAACCACAAATATCCTGCCAATTCTTAGCGTCCTAATAAATGCAAGAACTACACTCATTAGTTAAATGTTCCCAACATCACATTAAACAATAAACCTGTAAAAGTGTCCGCTAACTATTTGGGAGAAAATATCAATTTTCAAATTTGATGTGAAAACAACACTAGTCAGTTGACTTCATTTTTTAGGACTATTAAGTTCTGGGCAATAATTTCACTTTTTCTTAAGAATAGTAACACCTTAGACAAAACTAATAATTCTGCCTGAATAGTTATAAAAACTTTGTCCTCTATTGCCTTGTGTTATGAAAAAATATTCCCATTTCCCCCAAAAGACTTTCACAGATTGGTTTCTGTGTAGATTCATTAACCCTTGTATACATGCAGTCTCCAAAATGCCACAAAAACAAAAACTGTTTAGTACACAATGCTTTTTCTATGCATGCCTTAAAATATTGCATACTGTACACAAGAATGGTACATGGATACCCCAAAATGCCCCTGGGTCTGGTACAAAAACAAAGTGTTCTGACCTTCACACAGTATGTGTATACCCCAAGTTACTGCACTGGTTTATTTCAAGTTAGCCTTGCAATGAAACAAAGCAGGTGGCTGCTTCAGTTTACCTCATCTCTCTAAAGAGCCTTGGGGTATGCCATTAATCTTTAGATAAGAAAGTGTGTACCTCAAAATGTCCCGGTTGTGACATTTTGAAGTATGGGTCCACTTTGTAAAGAACAACACTGATAATAGAAGGGATTACATGTATGCATTTTTAATGGCATTCACACAGCAAATAGTGGTTTTTGGGGGTATATTTCAAGAAAAGTATTTACTTTTTCAGGCCAAATTATTTTACATCAAGTGTAATTGCTTTGAGTTAGCTTATACTTAACATGCAAGAAGTTGTAATAGCGCTCTGATGTACCACATGGGCTATTTCCGACCGCATGTGCCAAGATGGAACTTGACAACTTACTTGATTGGTTATATGACTTGATTGGTTATACTATGTATAAATACTCTATAAATGTATTACTCTTCTATGGATATATTTCATATTTCTTGGGCCAAGTGTGCCCACAGGGTCAGGGTCAGATGTACCCACAGATATGGCCAGGTGTAAGCCCAAGAATGGTTGGGTCAGATGTATCCACATCTATGGCCATGTGTGCCAATTTGTTGTTGGGCATGATGTAAGCCCAAGAATGGTAGGGGCTCAGGTGCGCCCCAAGTTCTTTTTTTTTGCATGTGTGACCGGATAGCCAAACAATTTTTCGCCATCCGGCACAAACAATTTATATTTTGACAATAAAAACAGTTTCAAGGCTGTGGCGTTCTATCACAAGAATTTGTCTGTTTTGTTTCATTTGAATCCGAGTATAAGTAACATTAAGTGGAAGTTCTTGATGTTTGTCTTTGTATACATGTAACTCACCTTTGTATATAACGAATAGAGACAGAAAAATCATTGATATCACAGAATCACTACTTTAATAACATTTTGACATTATAAGCTTTAGGAAAAAAAATTGTACTGATATTTCGTACATTGTACTATGACCAACGCATGTGTACCGTGCATGTACAGTCACTATACAGTGTATGCAAACATATCATGTACAAGCTAGCGCTAGGAGTTACCGGTTAGTTCACTCCTGTTTAACCAAATCTTTCATGGTTGGTTAACTGGAAATTTCAAAACAGGGTGTCCAAATTGTTGACTTACAATACTTTTACATGTAAATGACAGATGAAATAGGGTGTTCAAAATTGCAAATGGGTGTCCAAAGACAGCACCTGATGGCCACACAAAGTATAGATCATCGGCAAATAGCACAATGTGTATCAAAAAGATCAATAAACTTCCCGCAATGATTGTTTAATAACCAATGCAGCAAAAAAGAAAATCTAGAACTACAAAATGTGTGGCAAATTCTTCCAAAATTGTTGGTTATATTTTTTGAAATTATTGGTTTTGGTTAGCCGGTTAGAAAATGTATAAATGGTGAGTGCAGTTTTGGTCGGTTAACCGTAGGCCTAAGAAATCTCAATCCTCAGAGTAGTGGCACAAACTTCAGCCTAAAATCTTCACTTCTTTGACATACATGTAAGATAATTCTTGTAACTGTAGATGGCACATTGGCACAATATGCTACATATAAGTGCACGATGCCAGACATCCTCAATCACTTTATACTGCATAATTGTTTTGAACGCGTAGATCGTGTCACAACACATGTTTAGCTCCTTCCAGCAGTATCGCAGCAGTAAATATGACATGAAGTGTGCAATCAAATGAAGCAAGTTAAAAACACCAATATCAAAGTAATATTTACGTGTATCTATTGTATAGAATCTCATGGAATGATTATGCTAATATCTCGTCTAATAAAAATGTTGGCATAATTAATCGACTAAAACATTTCTTACCATGGGGTGACATCAATGCATCTTGTTTGGAGGGTGACTGGGTTCCATGGGGTGACATCAATGCATCTTGTTTGGAGGGTGACTGGGTTCCATGGGGTGACATCAGTGCATCTTGTTTGGAGGGTGACTGGGTTCCATGGGGTGACATCAGTGCATCTTGTTTGGAGGGTGACTGGGTTCCATGGGGTGACATCAATGTATCTTGTTTGGAGGGTGACTGGGTTCCATGGGGTGACATCAGTGCATCTTGTTTGGAGGGTGACTGGGTTCCATGGGGTGACATCAATGCATCTTGTTTGGAGGGTGACTGGGTTCCATGGGGTGACATCAATGCATCTTGTTTGGAGGGTGACTGGGTTCCATGGGGTGGCATCTTGTTTGGAGGGTGACTGGGTTCCATGGGGTGACATCAATGCATCTTGTTTGGAGGGTGACTGGGTTCCATGAGTTCATGTAGTGGGTGCTGCAGGGGTTCATTGAGTGTGCACCTGGGTTCATCAAGTGGTAGCCTTAATTGCTAATGGTGTTAGCTAGCAGATACAAGTTGCTGGAGGTAGGAACTAATCGCTGTTGCATCATCTGTAAAATATCACAAAAAACAGTTCATATATTAAAAAAACATTAATAAACAAGACTTTCATGAATAGATAAATAAACATTTTGGGGAAAAAATAATATAATTTACAGAATAAATTATAAAGTTTTCTTTCATTTTGCACAAATTTTGGAGGTATTATGAGAACACAGACTGAGGCCAATGGGAGGAAGACAAGAACAGCTGACACTAGGAAGGGACATGTGTGTGGAACATACCCTTGACATTATATTTTCAGTGAGTGTCATAACATTATCACTGAGAGCAACAATCAAATTGGTGAAATCTAGTAAGGAATGGGAAGGGCCGGAGGTAGGCGTGTGCCCCTTTTTTGTATCACCATATCACTGGCTACAGGGTTGTTATATTTAAACTTGAGAAAAGTTTGAGATATGAACTATTTTTCCTCTGTGTGTAACAATGGTCAAACTGGTCCAAAATCGGCTATAATCTGGATCAGAGTGAGATTTTTATTCTTTAAATTTCTCTTTAACTCAGAGATATTGTTAATAAGTAACTAAAGTTTGTGATAGTTCAAACTTGAACCCTAACAACCCTAAATCCATGGGGCACTTTTGGGGAAAAATTCAGCACTGATGGAAACTGGTAGTTGCACCTCTTCAAATGGGGCAAAATTACTACCTGGCAAGAAGTACAGGCCATAAGTGCTGAATATGAAAGATCAACGAAAATACATGGTGCATTTTGAAGATGAGGGAATTATGTTTCCAAAAGTGCACTGATGGATTTTGGAGGATTCAGGAAGGTTCCAAGCTAGAATACCTAGGGGGTTAGGGTTAAAGGTTATATTTTCTTAACTTCGTATATTTTGAAGAGAAAAGTTGACTGTAGGTTTAATTTCTCAAGTGTGCCATTTTCACATGTATTATTGTCATATGGCACCTATGCCTCATGGTCATAGAGACAATAAGCCCCATGTGTGGAAATTCCTTTAATCTTATGGTAGAATACTTAATGTACATAACTCTGTGTCCTTAATATCAGTGCATTCTGTTGAATAGGTTAGCCTTAATGTCTCTTTTAATAGCTACTTGTAAACTATTCCCTTGATTTTTAGCATAAGAGGCAAGTGCCAGGCTAGGAAGTGTTCTTTGGTTTTAAGCGCACGATTTTATCTCCTAGAATTTGTTCATAACAGTTTATTGGGTAGAGCTGGGCTGGACTTAAATTGACTTGTTTTGACATTAGGAGTGTCGTGGCCGAGCGTTCTAGCTTACCGGACTCAAGTTCTGGTATTAGCAGCAGAATGTGGGTTCGAATCCCGGCCGTGACACTTGTGTCCTTGAGCAAGACACTTAACCATAATTGCTTCTCTCCACCCATATATGGGTACCTGTGAGGGCAGAGTTGGTTGATTAGCCCTATATGCACTGTAATGGCAGCAATTGAGATGGTTTCAGGAATGATTTATGAGCCTTATGAGCAGGGGTAATAATATACGCCTTGAGCACCACTCAGTTGGTGGATACATGTACGTGCGCTATATAAGTCCACACATTATTATTATTATTATGTTTTTCTTTACTCTGTTATACACACAGTAGGTAACTAATAACAGAAGAGAGAGCCAAATTGCCCACAGTAGCTCAGTTTGTTTTTGGTCATTTTAGCCAAGTACTGGCTCGATAATAGACTGGCACAGTCTCTGAGTTAAAAGGAAGATTTAATTATTTGTTTACAGTTACTTTGTTTAGTTTATAGAGAGTAGGGATGAGGAAAAGGTCCATGATTACATTAATAGTTTAGTCAAGAGTATTACTTTATAAAATGTTTTACTTTGCATTCTATCTGGCGCAACTCCTGATTTTATGGAGATTTGGCCAGCTGTGATAAGCTTAAGTTTCCCTTCTGAATTTTCATATTTTTTTATGTATTTTTATTTACTTCTTACTTAGATTTATTATTTTTTATTTGAGTTAATAATTCTTCTCTTACAAACCAAGACTGGTTGGACTTACTTTTGTTTATTTTTAGTTGAGTGAGTTATGAACTAGTTTTGAGTTCTGAATTATTTCATAAGAGTTAAAGTTTTGTTAATGTTAATTTCAAAGGAAATTATTTAATCTCCATTTTATTTGATTATTTGTTTTATTAATTAAAGTGCTGTACCAATATTGATCATAACCACTGTCCACTCTATCGCCTCTTCTTTTCAGCAGGTAATCCAAGGGTGCACATTTGGGTCAACAGTCAAAAACAGGACATTTGACCTCTACTTCCCACTAAAAGTACAGCTGTAGTAGGAGGGATATAAGAAAGAACACCACTCTCTTTTTAATTTTCTCTATTTTCATGAGGATTGATTGAGTTAAAATTTCCATAGAGATCAAACCATCATTACAGAGATCAAAACATCAAGACAAGTGTGGCATATAGAGTTTTCAGTGGATATTAATCATGAATGTAAACATGTGATATTTACATAATAATAATAATAATGTGTGGACTTATATAGCGCACATATCCACCAACTAAGTGGTGCTCAAGGCGCATTATATCATTACCCCTGCTCATAAGGCTATAATCATATTATGTTCATAAGGAAATAATCTATCCAATATGATATACAATACCATTACTCAACACAGCTGAACTATGACAATAAAGTTCAATGTACATCACTGAGCCAATAACACACATAAATGTACACTGCATTCACTGTGTAGTAGGCAAACCTATGACCTTGCCACATGACTCTATACGTGTAGCTATAACAATTGAAACTGTGTTTGTCAAGCGCCATTTTGTTTGGGATCCGCCCTAACGTTACATGTAGCATCATTTGCTCTGTCTTCAACAAGAAAAATTGACTTCATTTTGTGTTCAACTGTCTTAAAGTGACTTCAATAAAACAAGGTAAAACCACTATAGGGTAAGCTAACATTTGTTCAGATGTTTTGACAGTGATACAGTGGATAAAATTAGACCAACTGGTTTGTTGGGAATGATCAGACCAACTGGTTCATGGGTTTGTAGGGAAGGATTAGACCAACTGGTTCATGGGTTTGTAGGAAAGGATTATACCAACTGGTTTGTAGGGAAGGATTAGACCAACTGGTTTGTAGGGAAGGATTAGACCAACTGGTTTGTAGGGAAGGATTAGACCAACTGGTTTAAAGTGGGGAAGGTATGTGCAACATTGATTACAAAAATACTGAATTATTATTCGAATGTTAACTTCATGTGATAGCTACATGTAGAGGTACCAATCATCCTGAATCATTGTTCTGTATAAAGTGATTTCATTTCAGAGAAAACAACAGAATATGCACATTAAAAAGTTGGTATTAAAAAATTTGCAACTTTTTGCTCCTTGGGTTTTTGTAAAAAATAATGAATTCTTTTTCACACTTTATTCAAGACTTAGACTCGGCATTGAGCTGAAACTTTCACATGACCTACCCCACTTTTTAATGGGGGTGGGAAATCGTAACATCTGTCCAATTTTTACATTTGTTGCTCGCCCTAATGCTGGTCCTATGGGCACATTTAGCCTGCGACATTGCTTGCTGTCGTGGTCATGACATGGTACATGGCATGCTATATGTCTATCGCTGTATCGCTATCGATGTCGGTACATACCACCTCAGATTCAGAGGCTTTACTGTCGTTTTCACCATGAAAATCACTTCTTCCATCGCTGTCAGTGTGTTCAAAGTCAACATCATCTCCATCTTCACTGTCCACGTTATAATTCCATGAAAATAGCAAGCATTTTTAAATACAACGTCTGTGTAGACAGCACATGTAATCAATGTTAACCATAAACACTTCGCGAAGTTTCGAAGTCTGTTCTCGCTGTCAATAATCAACATTTATTAGCTAATTTGCATTGGAAGTACATGACCTCGAATTCTTATTGGTCAATTGTGCGCTCGGTTGTCAAAACAAGACCCGTTGTCAGGTGATGATGTTTGAGCCTTTTGAAAGGCTTGTAAAACCAAACTTCTGACAAAATTTACTTGAAATTTTCAATAACACTGTTCCAAAGAAAACAAAAATTAATGGAAATCACAAGTGAAATAGTGAAAACAAACACAGGCGAAACAAGTTTAATCAATGACCGGGTGAATAGATATAGATTTTCTGACAAAGAAATGGCTGAATCTTTTTTAAACATAATATACTGGGACGCAATAGAAACTTACCACTTGTTTTGGAATAGCATAAAATTGTAATTGTTCAAAGTAAGACAACACAACAATTTGGATTAGAAATTTTGGCATTTTATTGAGGAAATGTCCACGTTTTGTCCACTGTACGCACCTGGGCCATGAAGAGAACGACTCAAAGGTCACGTGACCATGTGTGATCGATTTGTCTGTAGGGGATACACTGACTTGCCAAAATAAGTGCACATATTACATTTGTGCATTGTGATTATAATTTAAGGTCGAAAAAGTGGTAAGTTTCTATTGCGTCTCAGTATATTTTATACGGCCAAAACAAAAAATCTGGTTTCTGGTCATGGGTCGGCTTCTATATCGGTGTGGTGACACATTTTTTTTTGTAATCTTTTTTTTGGGGGTGATACATGTTAACATTTTTACACGGTTATTGGAACAAGACTAAATTCCCCAAACACAAAGTATGGTGGCTAAGAGAGGCCACACATATCGGGCAAACGTTCATACCCTATGTGAAAAAGCTGCAAAATTCCAATCGATCCAGCAATACTTGCTGCAATTGGAAATTGTTTCATAGCAAAGAAAACTAAAAAGGCTGACAAGCGGGTCTGAGGTGATGTGCATGGAGGTCAGAATCAGGAGACTTTTTTGGGCCTATTTACAAGTTTGTGCAATAGGTCTTTTTTACTGGGGTTATGATCCTATCAAGAAAAATCTCCTACCCACCCCCCCCCCCCCCCCTCGCAGGGAAGTCAGGATATGTGTATGTGGCTTATGTTGAGTTTGTTCTCAATCTTCTTTTCTTATATCATTTATTAACAGATAGAAATGGCTACTTCTAAACCAACATTGAGTTCAGCTCTAGAGAAAATCAGCAAGGATCATCTTGAGTGCAGTATTTGCAAAGAGGTGTACAGACAACCCAAAATGCTGGACTGTGTCCACAGCTTCTGTGAAAACTGTTTAGATGAATACCACACTGCCAAATACAAGGATGCTGTCATGATTCCTTGTCCTTTGTGTCGACGGGAGACACAACTTCCTACGATGGGTGTTCCAGGCCTCAAGACCAACTTCTATCTAATTGGTCTTGTTGAGGAGATCACACTGCAATACAAGTTGGTCAGCTCGTCTGGTGACACAAAGCTTACCTGTGAATTTGTATGCAAGGAGGAAAATGAGGCTACACATCGCTGTCTAAACTGCGCACAGAACATGTGCGAAAATTGTAGAGACTTACACTCAAGAATCGCCACACTGTCAAGTCACACCATTGCTACTTTGGATGACATTCTTCAGGGGAAAGTAGCAATAAAAGAGACAAAACAAAAACGTCATCCAGAATGCCAAACCCATGAGGGTGAAGTGGCATGGTTCTACTGTGTAACATGTGACAAGATGATTTGCCAAGCTTGCACTGTCCTAGACCACTGTAAACCACAACATGAGTACATTGATTGCAACCAAGCCTCATCCACATATAAACAGTCATTGGCTCAATTCTTTACTGCCCTTGAAGGAGTTCTCAAGGAACTTGAACAATCTCTAGCAACTGCCTCAACAATGAAAGACAAACTGGACATCACAGTTGAAAGAACAATGGCACAGGTGAAGAACAGAGCTGATGAGATCAGGGCTGAGGTAACGGCTCAAGAGAGTCGCATCATTGATGAAATCAAAAACATCCACAAAGATCGTAACAACAAATTGGATGACTATGAGCAAACAGTGAGTGTAATCTCACAACAAATACAGCATTCACTGGAGACCGCTAAAGATGTCACCAACAATTCATCAGATCCTGACTTCCTTGCACTCTATCCCACTATTAGCAAGGACTTGAAATTTCTCAGCAGTCAAAGTCTTCCCAAAATTGATCACAAGATTTGTCATCTGAGATTCAAGGAGAGTCAAAGGGTTGGTGATATCAATCTTGGCAAGGTGGAGCTGCAAGAACCCAAATGGGAGCTGTGTAAAAAATTTGGCAAAAAGGGAGATGGTTCAGGAGAATTCAATGTGGCTTGGGGTATTGCTGCTTGTCAACCTGGTGATGAGATTGCAGTGGCAGACACATGGAACAAGAGAGTGGTATTCTGCAGCACCAAGGGAAACCAGAAAAGAACCATTCCAATGCAAGGCTGTAAGTTTCTTATGTAGCCTACACATTAAATACATTCAATAGCATAGTGTACTGTAGTGCACAAGTGTGCATGATGTTCTGTGTAACAAGACTGCACAGGAAAAATCTTATTAGGAAAATACAAAATGCAGAAAAAATACCTCAATGACTATTTAAAGTAAACGTGCTATGTGTATGTGCTGTGCTATGTGCTGTTTTTATTGTGTCGAGGTCTCTGCACAAGGGTCCTTTAACTCAGACATTGTCTTGAACAAGTCCCTGTATGAGAGCTGATCTCAGTGAAGCACTATGAAAGGCCTTTACAATTAATTTCAATAAATTAATTTTATGATATGAAATTCTTTATGCTTCAACATTAGAAAACAAAATCATAATTTTGTACATAATTGTTATTTTACTGTGCTGTGATATATCTCTTATTTTTCCAGGTCCACGTGACATTGCAGCTATACACAATCACTTAGTGGTTGTGGACAGCACCAACAATGTCATCAAGATGTACAACAATGATGGCACACTTGCCTTTGACTTCCACACAGTGCCTCATAGTGAGGTAGGGAAGACAGCAGTGGACCTCTGGAGTGTAGTAGTAAATAATAAGGGTAACATCATAATAGGTGATGTGAAGAGGATGGCGGTGAGCGAGCACAGCCCCACTGATGGCTCGCTCATCCACACTATGCCAGTCAAGACAAGACCTTGCTTCCTGGCCATTGATAATAATAATAGAGTTGTAGTCAGTGGTCATAGCCAACATCATGTAGACATTGTTGATGGCAATGGTAGTTCATTACTCACAATCAAACCAACAATCAATGGTCAGGAAGTTAAATACTGTCAAGGTGTATGCTGTGACAGATCAGGCATGTACATTGCAGTGCAGAATGGGGATAACACTGGTCATATTCACCATTATGATGATGATGGTAGATTCATCTCATGTATAGCTCATCAGGGTCTTTACTTGCCCATGGGAATCACATTCACTGCAGATGGGCATCAGCTGGTAGTGGCAGACTTCTACTCAGTGAAGATATATCACAAGGTGTGATGTAATCCAACATGCTGCTGACTGGCAATCTCCCTTGTCATCATCATAATGGTGAAATGTCCTCTTCAAGATATGTTACCCAAACATGTAATGAAGCATCTTGTCACTCTAGGATTAATCTTGTGTTGCTTATTAATAATGTTTGACATGACAAGAGGTACAGAGCACAATTTATTGACAATGGAGTCTTCACTTTGATTTAGGCCAAAAAAATGTCTCCAGTTTCTAGTCATACATGTAGGTTGGCTACAAAATCGGTGATTTTGTTGTTGTAATTTTATTCTTACAAAGTACATGTATGGTGACTAAGAGAGGCCTCACAAATCAGGAAAACATTCATACCCCTAGATGTGAAAAAGTCGTTTAAAACACAACGTGGAAGAATTCCAATCGATCCAGCAATCGATCCAGCAATTTTGGCTGCAATTTGGCATATGACATAAAACACAATAAAGGGGGCCATGCACTTTGCATCCGTCACGTTAGTAGTTTTTCCAATGGTTATTATTTATTTTTAAGTACCTGAAACCGACTAAAAAGTGTTTCAACATGTGAATGGACATGCAGGCTTATACTAGAACTAATTTGAGTTGATTTATGTTATTTTTTAATTTTTTAAATTTTTTTTTTTTACCCTCAAATTTCCATAAAAATTGGACGAAAAAAGTTACCTCACTTTTCCGTCCATTTGTTGATGGAAATTTTAGGGTAATTAAAAAATTAATAGTAATAATCAACTCAAATTATCTTTAGGATAAGCATACATGTCTATTCAAATGTTGAAATTCTTTTTGGGTGGATTCAGATATTTAAAAAAAAAATTATAACCATTAGAAAAACTGGTAACGTGACGGTAGGAAAGTGGCCCCCCTTTATTGTGTTTTATGTCATATAGTTTCATAGCAACAACAACAACAACAAAAAAGAAGAAAAAAGAAAGAAATTTAAACATTCTGAAGCAGTACATGGATACCAGAAAATAGACTCTTATTTTGGCCTTATAATAACAAACTCAAATGAATAATTGATTTTGATTATTTAATTACACTTCAATGATTTAAAGTACTGAGTGTCTGTTGGGAAATGATTTGACATGTGACATGAGCGGGGTAGGGCTTGAACCCATTTGAAACTGTATGCAGGATGGGAACAACATTGCTTATGTTGACAAAATTGCATCTACAAGTATGCAGATAAAGGGTTAACTGAAAAGGGGTCAAGGGACATTTCAAGTCAAGATATACATAACCAACCTGTAAAAGTTTAATCTTACGTGTCATTAACCTTCGTACTGATAGACCATTTGAAACCATTCAAAATTTCCACTTTCAAAAATGCCCATTGGTTTTGTACACACATGGTGATACCATTTGAACAGTGTTGGTAGCAAGCTTTATACTACCATTCAAACCATTAAAATGCATAGAGGGTCCATTGATTCACCACTTAGAAGTATCCAAACAAGGTTTTGTATTAGCTGTACTACCATTTGGAAAGATCCAAACAAGGTTTTGTATTAGATGACCTACCATTCCAAACCATTTGGGGAAATCAATACTGTACACAGTTATTTCACCATTCAAACCACAAAAGTGGATGGTTTCAAATGGTGCATCAACTTGTTTGAAAAGGGCACCTGAACTAGGAGGGTTAAAAGTGACAGAACCTCGGGCAAAATTATTTCTAATGGTGCCCTCACACCATAGCGATCACCAGTTGCGTATGGTTGCGAATAAAAAATAGTGGTCATAAGTTCCGAACGCAACTCACACGCAACTGATCGCAGACACACGCAGAGTAAGTTCAGAAATTTTGAACATGTTCAATAATTCTCTGCGAATGCCTGCGATCAATTTATACGCAACAGGGACGCTACGCACGCAACACGATCGCAACAGGTACGCAACTCATAAGTTATGAACGCAGGTGATCGCAGGTCCAAATTTGAGGTATCTGGCCAGGTTTTGGTAGCGTACATGTTGCGAATGTGTTGCGTACCTGTTGCGATCATGTTGCGATCGTGTTGCGTGCCTGTTGCAATCCTGTTGCGTGTGTAGCTGCACCCCCAACCTATTCTGCGTATTCCCAGCGTATCCCCAACCTATGCCCTGCGTATCCAACCTATTAGTTGCGTGTGAGTTGCGTGTTAGTTGCGTACTACATGCGTGTTGAGAAATGGTATAAATAGTGGGCCTTTTCTAGATCGGTGTCAGTTGTTGGTGGACCTCTGAGGTGACAACATGGAGCTACCTCTTGCTGTTATTGGACATCAGTTTAATCTGGTCAATTTAGCACTCCAACTAGCACGCAGGTCCAACGCAACTTGTAAGTTTTGAACGCAACTCAAACGCAACTCAAACGCAACTCGCACGCAACTCGTACGCAGGTGATCGCAGATATTGGGGGATCATAAGTTCAGTTCGCAACCCACACGCAACCCACACGCAACCCATAGGTTGAATAGGTTAGAAATTGACAAATTTGTTGATTTGGGTTGCGTTTGGTGCGTATAAAAATATTTTTTACACGCAACTCATAGGTTTCAGCATACGCTATGGTGTGAGGGCACCATAAGGAAGATTGATTCGATCATCAGCTTTACACCACTCCATATCTTTCCTATGAGAATGAAATATTTCACAACAATATTTCACAAGTAGTTTAATGAATTTATGACAGAATCTGGCATTAATTCACTATGACAATTTATTACTGTAAAAACACGCCTGTGAGGGAGTTTTACTTTTGTTGTTGTTGTCTATTTGTAAATTTTACTCTTTAAGCCTCCTACTATAGCTGCACTTTAGTGGGAAGTACCTACACAGGTCAAAATCAGTCAACTGCCTGTTTTGACTGTTGATCCAAATGCGCACACAGGGGCAGTTTTGACTGGTTTTTACTGTAATTTTGACCACCCTGAACAATACCAGACAATGCTTTTTTACCAGTCAAAAACAGTCGACTCATTTTGACCTATAAATGTACTTACTACACATACGATTTTGATAGTGTTTGACAGTGTTTAAAAAATGAGAACACAAACTTAATAATTAGAAAAGGTAAACTTGATTCATATTTTTAATCTACTTTTTCAAACAAATTGTCCCGCCCTTATCCACATATCCCTCTCCCCACTAACTCCATTTGCAATCTTGGTACATATTCTTAAGTCTTTTAATCTTCCTCATTACTTCCATTTTGTTACTTATTATGTTTGGTTGTTCATTTTGTCATATCTTGCTATGCATTTAATTCAGGGTTGTCACCAGACCAAATTGAGTGCCGGCTAATTTTGTCAATTGCGAGCGTAGTGAGTGGAGCGAACGGAGCGCAGCTCCTCACAGCCGGGGGTCCAGGGGCCCGCTTAAGGGCCCCTGGTGAGGTCCAGGGCAACGCCGGGTGGGGTCGAGGGCGGGCACCTCAAGCTCCTGGGTTTTAGCTTTTAAGAATGGATTTGAAGGGCTCACCTTTCACATAATTTGTTATATAACAGTATGATATTTTCAATTTCATAGTATTATACAAGAATTTATGATGTGAAGGAGTGCCCTCCAATGCAATTGACAACAATGTTGGCTCAGAAAAACTGAAACTTCTGTATGGCCTACCAGGTGTCCACTTTTCGCTATTAAACTTAGATGCCTAATTCTGTTTTTTTGATGAAGTGGTAACACTTGAGCAACCGGGGCCATCAGGCATAGCAGCTCCGAGTTTTTGGCCTACATGTAAATCCACAGTGGCCGAAGACTCGGTAGCGTGATCAGTTCCCGGGTCAGTTGTGCTCGAACACGAAGATGTGGTCGCAGAAGAATGTCTCGAATTTGCCGGCTTCTCGCTTGACCCGGTGTCACGGTCTCAGCTATCCGGCGTGCTCAGCTATCCGGATGACCAAATATGGTAAAATTACGTCATGCTATGTCTGCGCACAGCGTACGAAAGTAGTCCATTTTAGTGCCGTGTTGAGTCGCGGTACGCATGTACGTACGTACACACACTTGCTGGAACTGTCATGGCGGCCTCCACGAGCAGTGACTACAGCGTGCTGAAATGCCCTGCTACGTCATCCGGATAGCTGAGCACGCCGGATAGCTGAGACCGTGACTACAGCGTGCTGAAATGCCCGGCTACGTCATCCGGATAGCTGAGCACGCCGGATAACTGAGACCGTGACACCGGCTGCCGTGTCTATCACAGTGAACGATTTCCCCTGTATCGCATCGCAAAATGCGATGTAATTTGGGCAATCTGCGATGGAATTTCAAACAATGCATCGCAGATTTTGCGATACAAATTTCGACAGATTTATAAACATTTTTGAAATCATATTCACAAACCTTTCCCAAAATAACGTTTACATAATTACATGTATATTTCCGACCAAAAAATATCGAGCTATCCGTCCCGACTGGGTTTGTTTCCTTGTGTCCAGACCATGCCGGGGGGTACGTCCGTGCAACGTATGTGTTCAACGATGACTTTACGCTGACGCAACGGTGTTGATGCAACAGTAAACACAACTTTATTTTCCCGCAATGCCTAAAATTCTATGTGCATGCATTATTTTTCTGCTGATGAATTAACTACGAGCGAAATTCCCGAAGTGGAAAACACGCAACAACCGCCCAGTTTTTTTAGCTTCACACGTGTTTATTTTTTCTTCTCCTGAGTTTGGGGGTTGGAACATTGAGCAATTGAGCCACCCCTCATACACAATAGTACCGTGTTCAGTTCACATGTGCGCTTTCATACGATCACTACGGCCGTATTCAACAAACTCTAGAAACGTTACTAACTTCGTTTTATAATAAAAGTTTTTGAAAATTAACAAAATGAGCATTCATTTATATATGTAGTGGTGAGATTTAGAATCATTTCGGCACACAATATGATCGCGCTTTCAACCACTCATTTTCCTGACGAATTTTTAATAATCAAAATCAAGCTTGATCATACCACAAAGCAACGTTACACTCGGCAAAATTCACGTCGCATCATTTGCACGCGGTAGAGACTAGTGGCATTAGCTCATCGTGCAGGCGCAAACAACCAATCATAATAGGGATTCCCAGGTCTTTTCCCTGACGTCATAAATAAATGCTAATTAGTGTATTTGTTTGTACCGCTACAAACTGAGATTTATTTTATAATATCGTACGATGTTTTAATTGATCTATAGACTAAAGTCCTCAAAATAGTGGCAAATAACTCAAAGAAATGAAGAATACATGAACTTTTTAAACTTTTATTACTGTTTAATGAAATATTCACACAATTTTTGTGCCGGTCGGTAAGACATCAATTTGCGTTTGGTGCCGGTCGGCCAGCGGGAGTGCCGGTTAGACCCGACCGGCGCCGACCGGCGTAGCTACAACCCTGATTTAATTGTATGTTTTAATTTATGCCTATAAAATTACAATTCTGAAATATATTTAAGAAATATAAACTTTCCAAACCTGGAAAAGGACAATGGGCTGGATTTATTGAAAATATTGAAAAGTTTGAAAAGTGTATATCTAAAATATGACTGTCGAATGGCCAAGATCCAAGTTTGTCGAACTGCAGATGAATAAATCAGACTTCGGAAGTCTCAAATATTTATCACCTAACAAAGGGGCAGAGCCATGCCAGCCTCATTAACTCGACCAGGCATGAGTGCACGCAGGACGTTCTGTCAGCGGACTGTCTGACCCTTACCAATACGGACAGTCCACTGACAGTGTGCTGGAATTACAAGGAGTCAATATTGAATACGTCTCTTACTAAGTCTTCTTGTTCTGACTGTTATGTTATAAAAGTTTTGAAAATACAAAATTTGATTTGAAAATTTAATTGAATGATGCAGTCTCATAGAGGATCTTTATTGTTAAGCTATGTACATGTACTGTATATTACATTTAATTTACATAATTTATTCTATACTCTGATATGTATAAATACAAAACACAAATATTGTGAAAATGTTTTTGTTGTTCACAACCAAGTCCTTATTAGTTTAGTTGTTGAAAATGTTAACCAGCAATAAACCCATTGGCGGTGCAAAAGGGGGATGGTGGTGGGAAATAATTTCCGCACTTTAAATTATTTTGTCCTAAATTGTTACGTCTATTCACATTGAAAGAATGTGACAAAGTAAACCGAACCACAAATATCCTGCCAATTCTTAGCGTCCTAATAAACGCAAGAACTACACTCATTAGTTAAATGTTCCCAACATCACATTAAACAATAAACCTGTAAAAGTGTCCCCTAAATATTTGGGAGAAAATATCAATTTTCAAATTTGATGTGAAAACAACACTAGTCAGTTGACTTCATTTTTTAGGACTATTAAGTTCTGGGCAATAATTTCACTTTTTCTTAAGAATAGTAACACCTTAGACAAAACGAATAATTCTGCCTGAATTGTTATAAAAACTTTGTCCTCTATTGCCTTGTGTTATGAAAAAATATTCCCATTTCCCCCAAAAGACTTTCACAGATTGGTTTCTGTGTAGATTCATTAACCCTTGTATACAATGCAGTCTCCAAAATGCCACAAAAACAAACACTGCTAAGTACACAATGCTTTTTCTATGCATGCCTTAAAATATTGCATACTGTACACAAGAATGGTACATGGATACCCCAAAATGCCCCTGGGTCTGGGACAAAAACAAAGTGTTCTGACCTTCACACAGTATGTGTATACCCCAAGTCACTGCACTGGTTTATTTCAAGTTAGCCTTGCAATGAAACAAAGCAGGTGGCTGCTTCAGTTTACCTCATCTCTCTAAAGAGCCTTGGGGTATGCCATTAATCTTTAGATAAGAAAGTGTGTACCTCAAAATGTCCCGGTTGTGACATTTTGAAGTATGGGTCCACTTTGTAAAGAACAACACTGATAATAGAAGGGATTACATGTATGCATTTTTAATGGGATTCACACAGCAAATAGTGTTTTTTGGGGGGGTATATTTCAAGAAAAGTATTTACTTTTTCAGGCCAAATTATTTTACATCAAGTGTAATTGCTTTGAGTTAGCTTATACTTAACATGCAAGAAGTTGTAATAGCACTCTGATGTACCACATGGGCTATTTCCGACCGCATGTGCCAAGGTGGAACTTGACAACTTACTTGATTGGTTATATTAATTTTACTTGATTACTATGTATAAATAATCTATAAATGTATTACTCTTCTATGAATATATTTCATATTTCTTGGGCCAAGTGTGCCCACAGGGTTGGGGTCAAATGTACCCACAGATATGGCCAGGTGTAAGCCCAAGAATGGTTGGGTCAGATGTATCCACATCTATGGCCATGTGTGCCAATTTGTTGTTGGGCATGATGTAAGCCCAAGAATGGTAGGGGCTCAGGTGCGCCCCAAGTTCTTTTTTTTTGCATGTGTGACCGGATAGCTAAACAATTTTTCGCCATCCGGCACAAACAATTTATGTTTTGACAATAAAAACAGTTTCAAGGCTGTGGCGTTCTATCACAAGAATTTGTCTGTTTTGTTTCATTTGAATCCGAGTATAAGTAAAATTAAGTGGGAGTTCTAGTTGATGTTTGTCTTGGTATAACTCAATCACATTTGTATATAACAAATAGAGACAGAAAAATCATTGATATCACAGAATCACTATTTTAATAACATTTTGACATTCTAAGCTTTAGGGGAAAAAAATTGTACTGATATTTCGTACATTGTACTATGACCAACACATGTGTACCGTGCATGTACAGTCACTATACAGTGTATGCAAACATATCATGTACAAGCTAGTGCTAGGAGTTACCGGTTAGTTCACTCCTGTTTAACCAAATCTTTCATGGTCGGTTAACTGGAAATTTCAAAACAGGGTGTCCAAATTGTTCACTTACAATACTTTTACATGTAAATGACAGATGAAATAGGGTGTTCAAAATTGCAAATGGGTGTCCAAAGACAGCACCTGATGGCCACACAAAGTCTGGATCATCGGCAATAGCACAATGTGTATCAAAACTCATCAATAAACTTCCAGCAATGCAGCAAAAAAGAAAATCTAGAACTACAAAATGTGTGGCAAATTCTTCCAAAATTGTTGGTTATATTTTTTTTAATTATTGGTTTTGGTTAGCCGGTTAGAAAATGTATAAATGGTGAGTGCAGTTTTGGTCGGTTAACCGTAGGTCTAAGTAATCTCAATCCTCAGAGTAGTGGCACAAACTTCAGCCTTAAATCTTCACTTCTTTGACATACATGTAAGATAATTCTTGTAATTGTAGATGGTACATTGGCACAATATGCTACATATAAACGCACAATGCAGGACACACTCAATCCCTTTATACTGCATAATAGTTTTGAACGCGTAGATCATATCACAACACTTGTTTAGCTCCTCACTGGAGTATTGCAGCAGTAAATATGACATGAAGTGTGTAATCAAATGAAGCAAGTTAAACACCAATATCCAAGTAATATTTATGTGTATCTATTGCATAGAATCTCATGGAATGATTATGCTAATATCTTGTCTAATAAAAATGTTAGCATAATTAATCGACTAAAACATTTCTTACCATGGGGTGACATCAATGCATCTTGTTTGGAGGGTGACTGGGTTCCATGGGGTGACATCAGTGCATCTTGTTTGGAGGGTGACTGGGTTCCATGGGGTGACATCAATGCATCTTGTTTGGAGGGTGACTGGGTTCCATGAGTTCATGTAGTGGGTGCTGCAGGGGTTCATTGAGTGTGTACCTGGGTTCATCAAGTGGTAGCCTTAATTGCTAATGGTATTAGCTAGCAGATACAAGTTGCTGGAGGTAGGAACTAATCGCTGTTGCATCATCTGTAAAATATCACAAAAACAGTTCATATATTAAAAAAACATTAATAAACAAGACTTTCATCAATAGATAAATAAACATTTTGGGGAAAAAATAATATAATTTACAGAATAAATTATAAAGTTTTCTTTCATTTTGCACAAATTTTGGAGGTATTATGAGAACACAGACTGAGGCCAATGGGAGGAAGACAAGAACAGCTGACACTAGGAAGGGACATGTGTGTGGAACATACCCTTGACATTATATTTTCATTGAGTGTCATAACATTATCACTGAGAGCAACAATCAAATTGGTAAAATCTAGTAAGGAATGGGAAGGGCCGGAGGTAGGCGTGTGCCCTTTTTTTGTATCACCATATCACTGGCTTACAGGGTTGTTATATTTAAACTTGAGAAAAGTTTGAGATATGAACTATTTTTCCTCTGTGTGTAACAATGGTCAAACTGGTCCAAAATCGGCTATAATCTGGATCAGAGTGAGATTTGTATTCTTTAAATTTCCCTTTAACTCAGAGATATTGTTAATAAGTAAATAAAGTTTGTGATAGTTCAAACTTTAACCCTAACAACCCTAAATCCAAGGGGCACTTTTGGGGAAAAATTCAGCACTGATGGAAACTGGTAGTTTCACCTCTTCAAATGGGGCAAAATTACTACCTGGCAAGAAGTACAGGCCATAAGTGCTGAATATGAAAGATCAACGAAAATACATGGTGTATTTTGAAGATAAGGGAATTATGTTTCCAAAAGTGCACTGATGGATTTTGGAGGATTCAGGAAGGTTCCAAGCTAGAATACCTAGGGGGTTAGGGTTAAAGGTTATATTTTCTTAACTTCGTATATTTTGAAGAGAAAAGTTGACTGTAGGTTTAATTTCTCAAGTGTGCCATTTTCACATGTATTATTGTCATGTGGCACCTCTGCCTCATGGTCATAGAGACAAAGCCCCATGTGTGGAAATTCCTTTAATCTTATGGTAGAATACTTAATGCACATAACTCTGTGGCCTTAATATCAGTGCATTCTGTTGAATAGGTTAGCCTTTATGTCTCTTTTACTTGTAAACAATTCCCTTGATTTTTAGCATAAGAGGCAAGTGCCAGGCTAGGAAGTGTTCTTTGGTTTTAAGCACACGATTTTATCTCCTAGAATTTGTTTATAACAGTTTATTGGATAGAGCTGGGCTGGACTTAAATTGACTTGTTTTGACATTATGTTTTCTTTACTCTGTTATACACAGAATAGGTAACTAATAACAGAAGAGAGAGCCAAATTTCCCACAGTAGCTCAGTTTGTTTATGGTCATTTTAGCCAAGTACTGGCTCGATAATAGACTGGCACAATCTCTGAGTTAAAAGGAAGATTTAATTATTTGTTTACAGTTACTTTGTTTAGTTTATAGAGAGTAGGGATGAGGAAAGGGCCCGTGATTACATTAATAGTTTTGTCAAGTATTACTTTATAAAAATGTTTTACTTTGCATTCTGGCGCAACTCCTGATTTTATGGAGATTTGGCCAGCTGTGATAAGCTTAAGTTTCCCTTCTGAATTTTCATATTTATTTTATGTATTTTTATTTACTCCTTACTTAGATTTATTATTTTTATTTGAGTTAATAATTCTTCTCGTACAAACCAAGACTAGTTGGACTTACTTTTGTTTATTTTTATTTGAGTGAGTTACGAACTAGTTTTGAGTTCTGAATTATTTCATAAGAGTTAAAGGTATGTTAACCCTAACCCTGCCAGACGCAGCACAGTGCATCAGGTGGAAAAGTCTGGTGCACTTTGGTGCATTCAGCTGTCAACACCAGTGCATAAGCAGCCAAGTCTGAGGCTATTGAGAGCTGATCCCATTGAACAATGCCAGAGTTGTATCCTGCTGCGTTTGGTGACCACAGACTCTGAGGCAGTTCGGCCTTGAGATTTGTGACCAGATGGATCTTGCTGCACTGGGCAGCCAAGTCACTTTGACAAACGATGCAATCTGATGCGTCTGCCAGGGTTTCTAGCCAAAATACCCTGGAGGGTTAGGGTTAATGTTAATTTCAAAGGAAATTATTTAATCTCCATTTTATTTGATTATTTGTTTTATTAATTAAAGTGCTGTACCAATATTGATCCTAACCACTGTCCACTCTATCGCCTCTTCTTTTCAGCAGGTAATCCAAGGGTGCACATTTGGGTCAACAGTCAAAACAGGACATTTGACCTCTACTTCCCACTAAAAGTACAGCTGTAGTAGGAGGGATATAAGAAAGAACACCACTCTCTTTTTAATCTTCTGTTTTCTTGACCCAAACATGAGGATTGATTGAGTTAAAATTTCCATAGAGATCAAACCATCATTACAGAGATCAAAACATCAAGTCAAGTGTGGAACATCTAGAGTTTTCAGTGGATATTAATCATGTAAACATGTGATGTTTACATGAAATAATCTATCCAATATGATATACAATACCATTACTCAACACAGCTGAACTATGACAATAAAGTTCAATGTTCACTGAGCCAATAATACCCATAGAAATGTATACTGCATTCACTGTGTAGCAGGCAAACCTATGACCTTGTCACATGACTCTATAGCTGTGACAATTGAAACTTTGTTTGTCAAGCGCCATTTTGTTTGGGATCCGCCCTAACATTACACGCAGCATCAATTGCTCTGTCTTCAGCAAGAAAAATTGACTTCATTTTGTGTTCAACTGTCTTAAACTGACTTCAATAAAACAAGGTAAAACCACTGTAGGGTAAGGTAACATTTGTACAGATGTTTTGACAGTGATACAGTGGATAAGATTAGACCAACTGGTTTGTAGGGAAGGATTAGACCAACTGGTTTGTAGGGAAGGATTAGACCAACTGGTTTGTAAGGAAGGATTAGACCAACTGGTTTGTAGGGAAGGATTAGACCAACTGGTTTGTAGGGAAGGATAAGACCAACTGGTTTGTAGGGAAGGATCAGACCAACTGGTTTGTAGGGAAGGATCAGACCAACTGGTTTGTAGAGAAGGATTAGACCAACTGGTTTGTAGGGAAGGATTAAACCAACTGGTTTGTAGGGAAGGATTAGACCAACTGGTTTGTAGGGAAGGATCAGACCAACTGGTTTGTAGGGAAGGATCAGACCAACTGGTTTGTAGGAAAGGATTAGACCAACTGGTTTGTAGGGAAGGATTAGACCAACTGGTTTGTAGGGAAGGATTAGACCAACTGGTTTGTAGGGAAGGATTAGACCAACTGGTTTAAAGTGGGGAAGGTATGTACAACATTGATTACAAAAATACTGAATTATTATTCAAATGTTAACTTCATGTGATACATGTAGAGGTACCAATCATCCTGAATAATTGTTCTGTATAAAGTGATCTCATTTCAGAGAAAACAACAAAATATGTAGAGGTACCAATCATCCTGAATAATTGTTCTGTATAAAGTGATCTCATTTCAGAGAAAACAACAAAATATGCATATTAAAAAGTTGGTATTAAAAAATTTGCAACTTTTTCCTCCTTGGGTTTTTGTAAAAAATAATGAATGCTTTTTCACACTTTATTCAAGACTTAGACTCGGCATTGAGCTGAAACTTTCACATGACCTACCCCACTTTTAATGGGGGTGGGAAATCGTAACATCTGTCCAATTTTTACATTTGTTGCTCGCCCTATTGCTGGTCCTATGGGCACATTTAGCCTGCGACATTGCTTGCTGTTGTGGTCATGCCATGGTACATGGCATGCTACATGTATATGCCTATCACTGTATCGCTATTGCTGTCAGTACATACAACCTCAGATTCAGAGGCCTTACTGTCATTTTTACCCTGAAAATCATTAATTCCGTCGCTGTCAGTGTGTTCAAAGTCAACATTGTCTCCATCATTGTCTCCATCATCATCTCAATCATCACTGTCCACGTTATAATTCCATGAAAATAGCAAGCATTTTTAAATACAACGTCTGTGTAGACAGCATGTAATCAATGTTAACAATAAACAACTTTGCGAAGTTTCGAAGTCTGTTCTCGTTGTCAATAATCAACATTTATTAGCTAATTTGCATTGGAAGTACATGACCTCGAATTCTTATTGGTCAATTGTGCGCTCGGTTGTCAAAACAAGACCCGTTGTCAGGTGATGACGTTTGAGCCTTTTGAAAGGCTTGTAAAACCAAACTTCTGACAAAATTTACTTGAAATTTTCAATAACACTGTTCCAAAGAAAACAAAAATTAATGGAAATCACAAGTGAAATAGTGAAAACAAACACAGGCGAAACAAGTTTAATCAATGACCGGGTGAATAGATATAGATTTTCTGACAAAGAAATGGCTGAATCTTTTTTAAACATAATATACTGAGATGCAATAGAAACTTACCACTTGTTTTGGAATAGCATAAAATTGTAATTGTTCAAAGTAAGACAACACAACATTAGAAATTTTGGCATTTTATTGAGGAAATGTCCACGTTTTGTCCACTGTACGCACCTGGGCCATGAAGAGAACGACTCAAAGGTCACGTGACCATGTGTGATCGATTTGTCTGTAGGGTATACACTGACTTGCCAAAATAAGTGCACATATTACATTTGTGCATTGTGATTATAATTTAAGGTCGAAAAAGTGGTAAGTTTCTATTGCGTCTCAGTATATTTTATACGGCCAAAACAAAAAATCTGGTTTCTGGTCATGGGTCGGCTTCTATATCGGTGTGGTGACACATTTTTTTTTGTAATCTTTTTTTGGGGGGTGATACATGTTAACATTTTTACACGGTTATTGGAACAAGACTAAATTCCCCAAACACAAAGTATGGTGGCTAAGAGAGGCCACACAAATCGGGCAAACGTTCATACCCTATGTGAAAAAGCTGCAAAATTCCAATCGATCCAGCAATATTTGCTGCAATTGGGAATTGTTTCATAGCAAAGAAAACTAAAAAGGCTGACAAGCGGGTCTGAGGTGACGCATGGAGATCAGAATCAGGAGACTTTTTGGGCCTACTGACAAGTTTGTGCAATAGGTCTTTTACCGGTTATGATCCTATAAAAAATCTCCCACACCTCCCCCTTCGCAGGGCAGTCAGGATATGTGTATGTGGCTGATGTTGAGTTTGTTCACAATTTTCATTTCTTATATCATTTATTAACAGATAGAAATGGCTACTTCTAAACCAACATTGAGTTCAGCTCTAGAGAAAATCAGCAAGGATCATCTTGAGTGCAGTATTTGCAAAGAGGTGTACAGACAACCCAAAATGCTGGACTGTGTCCACAGCTTCTGTGAAAACTGTTTAGATGAATACCACACTACCAAATACAAGGATGCTGTCATGATTCCTTGTCCTTTGTGTCGACGGGAGACACAACTTCCTACGATGGGTGTTCCAGGCCTCAAGACCAACTTCTATCTAATTGGTCTTGTTGAGGAGATCACACTGCAATACAAGTTGGTCAGCTCGTCTGGTGACACAAAGCTTACCTGTGAATTTGTATGCAAGGAGGAAAATGAGGCTACACATCGCTGTCTAAACTGCGCACAGAACATGTGCGAAAATTGTAGAGACATACACTCAAGAATCGCCGCAATGTCAAGTCACACCATTGCTACTTTGGAGGACTTTATGCAGGGGAAAGTAGCAATAAAAGTGACAAAACAAAAACGTCATCCAGAATGCCAAACCCATGAGGGTGAAGTGACACGGTTTTTCTGTATAACATGTGACAAGTTGATTTGTCGAGACTGTACAGTCCTAGATCACTGTAAACCACAACATGAGTACATTGATTGCAACCAAGCCTCATCCACATATAAACAGTCGTTGGCTCAATTCTTTACTCCCCTTGAAGGAGTTCTCAAGGAACTTGAACAATCTCTAGCAACTGCCTCAACAATGAAAGACAAACTGGGCATCACAGTTGAAAGAACCATGGCAGAGGTGAAGAACAGAGCTGATGAGATCAGGGCTGAGGTAACAGCTCAAGAGAGTCGCATCATTGATGAAATCAAAAACCTCTACAAAGATCGTAACAACAAATTGGATGAATATGAGCAAACAGTGAGTGTAATCTCACAACAAATACAGCATTCACTGGAGACCGCCAAAGATGTCACCAACAATTCATCAGATCCTGACTTCCTTGCACTCTATCCCACTATCAGCAAGGACTTGAAATTTCTCAGCAGTCAAAGTCTTCCCAAGATTGATCACAGGCTTTGTCACCTGAGATTCAAGGAGAGTCAGAGGGTTGGTGATATCAATCTTGGCAAGGTGGAGCTGCAGGAACACAAGTGGGAGCTGTGTGAAGAATTTGGCAAAAAGGGAGGTGGTTCAGGAGAATTCAATATCGCTTGGGGTATTGCTGCTTGTCAACCTGGTGATGAGATTGCAGTAACAGACTACTGGAACAAGAGAGTGGTAATCTGCAGCACCAAGGGACATCAGAAAAGAACCATTCCAATGCAAGGACGTAAGTTTCTTATGTACACATTAAATGCATTCAATAGCATACTGTAGTGCACAAGAGTGCATGATGTTCTGTGTAACAAGACTGCACAGGAAAAATCTTATTAGGAATTACAAAATGCAGAAAAAATACCTCAATGACTATTTAAAGTAAACGTGCTATGTGTATGTGCTGTGCTATGTGCTGTTTTTATTGTGTCGAAGTCTCTGCACAAGGGTCCTTTAACTCAGACATTGTCTTGAACAAGTCCCTGTATGAGAGCTGATATGATATGAAATTCTTTATGCTTCAACATTAGAAAACAAAATCATAATTTTGTACATAATTGTTGTTTTACTGTGCTGTGATATCTCTTATTTTTCCAGGTCCACGTGACATTGCAGCTATACACAATCACTTAGTGGTTGTGGACAACACCAACAATGTCATCAAGATGTACAACAATGATGGCACACTGGACTTTGACTTCCACACAGTGCCTCATAGTGAGGTAGAACAGACAGCAGTGGACCTATACAGTGTAAAGGTGAATAATAATGGTAACATTATAGTGGGTGATGTGAAGAGGATGGTGGTGAGCGAGCACAGCCCCACTGATGGCTCGCTCATCCACACTATGTCAGTCAAAACACAACCTTACTTCCTGGCCATTGATAATAGTAACAGAGTTGTAGTCAGTGGTCATAACCAACATCAAGTAGACATTGTTGATAGCAATGGTACTTCATTACTCACAATCAAACCAACAATCAATGGTCAGGAAGTTCAATACTGCAATGGTGTATGCTGTGACAGATCAGGCATATACATTGGAGTGCACAATGGGTATAACACTGGTCATATTCACCATTATGATGATGATGGTAGATTCATCACATGTATAGCTCATCAGGATCTTTACTGGCCCATGGTAATTACATTCACTGCCGATGAGCATCAGCTGGTAGCAGCAGACCACTACTCAGTGAAGATGTATCACAAGGTGTGATGTAATCCAACATGCTGCTGGCTGGCAATCTCCCTTGTCATCATAATGGTGAATAAATTAAATGTTACCCAAACATGTAATGTAGCATCTTGTCACTCTAGGATTAATCTTGTGATTGCTTATTAATAATGTTTGACATGACAAGAGGTACAGAGCATATTATACAATTTATTGACAATGGAGTCTTCACTTTGATTTAGGCCAAAAAAATGTCTCTGGTTTCTAGTCATAGGCCTACATGTAGGTTGGCTTCAAAATGGTTGTTGCTGCTGCAGCTGCTGCAGCTGCTGCTGTTGTTGTTTCAAGTCAAGATATACATAACCAACCTGTACAAGTTTAATCTTACGTGTCATTAATAAGAAAATAAAGGACATGCATTCAGATTTTCATATTCATTCTAATGTGGAATTTAGGAAAGTTTAGGAAAATTATTTCACTTTTCTTAAAAGTGACAGCACCTCGGGCAAAATTATTTCTAAGGAAGATTGATTCGATCATCAGCTTTACACCAATCCTTATCTTTCCTATGAGAATGAAATATTTCACAACAATATTTCACAAGTAGTTTAATGAATTTATGACAGAATCTGGCATTAATTCACTTTGACAATTTATTACTGTAAAAACACGCCTGTGAGGGAGTTTTACTTAATTGTTGTTGTCTGTCTATTTGTAAATTTTATTCTTTAACCAGTTGGCGTCAGAGGACGTGTATACATGCATTTTTTTTTAAACCACGCATCGGAGAGCGTCTAAACACGCATTCTGATTTTTGTGTGTGTTACCGGGAGACTTGTCAACACGCCACACGTGGCGTGCCGTCGTGGCGGCTGACTTAATAATAATAATGTGTGGATTTATATAGCGCACGTATCCACCAACTAAGTGGTGCTCAAGGGGCATTATATTATTATCCCTGCTCATAAGGCTCATAAGGCTCATAAGGCTCATAAATCATTCCTGAAACCATCTCAGCTCCCTGGGGAGTATACAGCTCAATTGCTGCCATTTCTAGCGCATATAGAGCAAACCAACTCTGCCTTCACAGGTACCCATTTAACCCCTGGGTGGAGAGAAGCAATTATGATTAAGTGTCTTGTTCAAGGACACAAGTGTCACGGCCGTGATTCGAACCCACATTATGTTGCTAACACCAGAACTTGAATCCGGTAAGCTAGACCGCTCGGCCACGACACCCCACTTGTATACACACAATTGTTTCTTGGAGTCCATGGGGTCACGGTTCGGTGGCCCTGGACAAAATGCACTGCAAACACTGAACGAGTTCACTCTTTTTGTTGATTTTTGCGTAATCCCTTTATCCAAGACCTGTTCCTTTGACGTACCAGCCAAGAATTTGTAAAGACGGATTTATATCCATTGTTTACGAGGCCTTCGATCTCTCTCAGGGTATGCCGTCTTTTCGACCGGGCGCTGGTCGCTAATAGGCCGTTGCATCGGAGCTTGCCAACGGTCTAATTGTGCTGAACAAACACAACCGTTATTAAAAAACTAGCCATTTAATTCTCGAAATGTCAATGAGTAAAGGTGTTTATTTGGGTGTCCGAACTTAGTTTCATTGACAAAAAAAATTATTAATGGCTAGAAATTTTTTCAGATTTTTCACTGAAAATAAACCCGCACGGGGGACCGGAAAAAAATAAATATTCCGGACGTCAACTGGTTAAGCCTCCTACTATAGCTGCCCTTTAATGGGAAGTACCTGTACAGGTCAAAATCAGTCAACTGCCTGTTTTGACTGTTAACCCAAATGTGAACACAGGGGCAGTTTTGACTGGTTTTTACTGTAATTTTGACCACCCTGACCAATACCAGACAATGCTTTTTTACCAGTCAAAAACAGTTGACTCAATTTGACCTGTAAATGTACTTACTACACATACGATTTTGATAGTGTTTGAGAACACAAACTTAATAATTGCAAAAGGTAAACTTGATTCATATTTTTAATCTACTTTTTCAAATAAATTGTCCCGCCCTTATCCACATGTCCCTCTCCCCACTAACTCCATTTCCAATCTTGGTACATATTCTTAAGTCTTTTAATCTTCCACATTACTTCCATTTTGTTACTTATTATGTTTGGTTGTTCATTTTGTCATATCTTGCTACATGTATGCATTTAATTGTATGTTTTAATTTATGCCTATAAAATTACAATTCTGAAATATATTTAAGAAATATAAACTTTCCAAACCTGGAAAAGGACAATGGGCTGGATTTATTGAAAAGTTTGAAAAGGGTATATCTAAAATATGACTGTCGAATGGCCAAGATCCAAGTTTGTCGAACTGCAGATGAATAAATCAGACTTCGGAAGTCTCAAATATTTATCACCTAACAAAGGGGCAGAGCCACGCCAGCCTCATTAACTCGACCATGCATGAGTGCATGCAGGACGTTCTGTCAGCGGACTGTCTGACCCTTACCAATACGGACAGTCCACTGACAGTGTGCTGGAATTACAAGGAGTCAATATTGAATACGTCTCTTACTAAGTCTTCTTGTTCTGACTGTTATGTTATAAAAGTTTTGAAAATACAAAATTTGATTTGAAAATTTAATTGAATGATGCAGTGTCATAGAGGATCTTTATTGTTAAGCTATGTACGTGTACTGTATATTACATTTAATTTACATAATTTATTCTATACTCTGATATGTATAAATTATACAAAATGTTTTTGTTGTTCACAACCAAGTCCTTATTAGTTTAGTTGTTGAAAATGTTAACCAGCAATAAACCCATTGGCGGTGCAAAAGGGGGATGGTGGTGGGAAATAATTTCCGCACTTTAAATTATTTTGTCCAAAATTGTTACGTCTATTCACATTGAAAGAATGTGACAAAGTAAACCGAACCACAAATATCCTGCCAATTCTTAGCCCTAATAAACGCAAGAACTACACTCATTAGTTAAATGTTCCCAACATCACATTAAACAATAAACCTGTAAAAGTGTCCCCTAAATATTTGGGAGAAAATATCAATTTTCAAATTTGATGTGAAAACAACACTAGTCAGTTGACTTCATTTTTTAGGACTATTAAGTTCTGGGCAATAATTTCACTTTTTCTTAAGAATAGTAACACCTTAGACAAAACGAATAATTCCGCCTGAATTGTTATAAAAACTTTGTCCTCTATTGCCTTGTGTTATGAACAAATATTCCCATTTCCCCCAAAAGACTTTCACAGATTGGTTTCTGTGTAGATTCATTAACCCTTGTATACAATGCAGTCTCCAAAATACCACAAAAACAAAAACTGCTAAGTACACAATGCTTTTTCTATGCATGTCTTAAAATATTGCATACTGTACACAAGAATGGTACATGGATACCCCAAAATGCCCCTGGGTCTGGGACAAAAACAAAGTGTTCTGACCTTCACACAGTATGTGTATACCCCAAGTTACTGCACTGGTTTATTTCAAGTTAGCCTTGCAATGAAACAAAGCAGGTGGCTGCTTCAGTTTACCTCATCTCTCTAAAGAGCCTTGGGGTATGCCATTAATCTTTAGATAAGGTAGGTACCTCAAAATGTCCCGGTTGTGACATTTTGAAGTATGGGTCCACTTTGTAAAGAACAACACTGATAATAGAAGGGATTACATGTATGCATTTTTAATGGGATTCACACAGCAAATAGTGTTTTTTGTTGTATATTTCAAGAAAAGTATTTACTTTTTCAGGCCAAATTATTTTACATCAAGTGTAATTGCTTTGAGTTAGCTTATACTTAACATACAAGAAGTTGTAATAGCACTCTGATGTACCACAGGGGCTATTTCCGACCGCATGTGCCAAGGTGGAACTTGACAACTTACTTGATTGGTTATATGACTTGATTGGTTATACTATGTATAAATACTCTATAAATGTATTACTCTTCTATGAATATATTTCATATTTCTTGGGCCAAGTGTGCCCACAGGGTTGGGGTCAAATGTACCCACAGATATGGCCAGGTGTAAGCCCAAGAATGGTTGGGTCAGATGTATCCACATCTATGGCCATGTGTGCCAATTTGTTGTTGGGCATGATGTAAGCCCAAGAATGGTAGGGGCTCAGGTGTGCCCCAAGTTCTTTTTTTTTTGCATGTGTGACCGGATAGCTAAAATTTTTTTCGCCATCCGGCACAAACAATTGATGTTTTGACAATAAAAACAGTTTCAAGGCTGTGGCGTTCTATCACAAGAATTTGTCTGTTTTGTTTCATTTGAATCCGAGTGTAAGTAAAATTAAGTGGGAGTTCTTGATGTTTGTCTTGGTATAACTCGATCACATTTGTATATAACGAATAGTGACAGAAAAATCATTGATATCACGGAATCCCTATTTTAATAACATTTTGACATTCTAAGCTTTAGGGAAAAAAAATTGTACTGATATTTCGTACATTGTACTATGACCAACGCATGTGTACCGTGCATGTACAGTCACTATACAGTGTATGCAAACATATGATGTACAAGTTAGTGCTAGGAGTTACCGCTTAGTTCACTCCTGTTTAACCAAATCTTTCATGGTCGGTTAACTGGAAATTTCAAAACAGGGTGTCCAAATTGTTGACTTACAATACTTTTACATGTAAATGACAGATGAAATAGGGTGTTCAAAATTGCAAATGGGTGTCCAAAAGACAGCACCTGATGGCCACATAAAGTATAGATCATCGGCAATAGCACAATGTGTATCAAAAATCATCAATAAACTTCCAGCAATGCAGCAAAAAAGAAAATCTAGAACTACAAAATGTGTGGCAAATTCTTCCAAAATTTTTGGTTATATTTGTTTAAATTATTGGTTTTGGTTAGCCGGTTAGAAAATTTATAAATGGTGAGTGCAGTTTTGGTCGGTTAACCGTAGGCCTAAGTAATCTCAATCCTCAGAGTAGTGGCACAAACTTCAGCCTTAAATCTTCACTTCTTTGACATACATGTAAGATAATTCTTGTAATTGTAGTTGGCACATTGGCACATTATGCTACATATAAGTGCACGATGCCAGACATCCTCAATCCCTTTATACTGCATGATTGTTTTGAACGCGTAGATCGTGTCACAACACTTGTTTAGCTCCTCACTGGAGTATCGCAGCAGTAAATATGACATGAAATGTGTAATCAAATGGAGCAAGTTCAACACCATTATCCAAGTAATATTTATGTGTATCTGTTGTATAGAATCTCATGGAATGATTATGGTAATATCTTGTCTAATAAAAATGTTGTCATAATTAATCGACTAAAACATTTCTTACCATTTCTTATCAATGTATCTTGTTTGGAGGGTGACTGGGTTCCATGGGGTGACATCATTGCATCTTGTTTAGAGGGTGACTGGGTTCCATGGGGTGACATAAATGGATCTTGTTTGGAGGGTGACTGGGTTCCATGGGGTGACATCAGTGCATCTTGTTTGGATGGTGACTGGGTTCCATGGGGTGACATCAGTGCATCTTGTTTGGAGGGTGACTGGGTTCCATGGGGTGACATCAGTGCATCTTGTTTGGAGGGTGACTGGGTTCCATGGGGTGACATCATTGCATCTTGTTTGGAGGGTGACTGGGTTCCATGGGGTGACATCATTGCATCTTGTTTGGAGGCCGGGTGACTGCAGGGGTTCATTGAGTGTGCACCTGGGTTCATCAAGTGGTAACCTTAATTGCTTTAATATGGTGTAATGGTGTTAGCTAGCAGATACAAGTTGCTGGAGGTAGGAACTAATCGCTGTTGCATCATCTGTAAAATATCACAAAAAACAGTTCATATATTAAAAAACATTAATAAACAAGACTTTCATCAATAGATAAATAAACATTTTGGGGAAAAAATAATATAATTTACAGAATAAATTATAAAGTTATTTTGCACAAATTTTGGAGGTATTATGAGAACACAGACACTAGGAAGGGACATGTGTGTGGAACATACCCTTGACATTATAATTTCAGTGAGTGTCATAACATTATCAGTGAGAGCAACAATCAAATTGGTGAAATCTAGTAAGGAATGGGAAGGGACGGAGGTAGGCGTGTGCCCCTTTTTTGTATCACCATATCACTGGCTACAGGGTTGTTATATTTAAACTTGAGAAAAGTTTGAGATATGAACTATTTTTCCTCTGTGTGTAACAATGGTCAATCTGGTCCAAAATCGGCTATAATTTGGATCAGAGTGAGATTTGTATTATTTAAATTTCCCTTTAACTCAGAGATATTGTTAATAAGTAACTAAAGTTTGTGATAGTTCAAACTTTAACCCTAACAACACTAAATCCATGGGACACTTTTGGGGAAAAATTCAGCACTGATGGAAACTGGTAGTTTCACCTCTTCAAATGGGGCAAAATTACTACCTGGCAAGAAGTACAGGCCATAAGTGCTGAATATGAAAGATCAACGAAAATACATGGTGTATTTTGAAGATAAGGGAATTATGTTTCCAAAAGTGCACTGATGGATTTTGGAGGATTCAGGAAGGTTCCAAGCTAGAATACCTACGGGGTTAGGGTTAAAGGTTATATTTTCTTAACTTCGTATATTTTGAAGAGAAAAGTTGACTGTAGGTTTAATTTCTCAAGTGTGCCATTTTCACATGTATTATATTCATATGGCACCTCTGCCTCATGGTCATAGAGACAATAAAGCCCCATGTGTGGAAATTCATTTAATCTTATGGTAGCATACTTAATGTACATAACTCTGTGGCCTTAATATCAGTGCATTCTGTTGAATAGGTTAGCCTTTATGTCTCTTTTAATAGCTACATGTACTTGTAAACTATTCCCTTGATTTTTAGCATAAGAGGCAAGTGCCAGGCTAGGAAGTGTTCTTTGGTTTTAAGCACACGATTTTATCTCCTAGAATTTGTTTATAACAGTTTATTGGGTAGAGCTGGGCTGGACTTGAATTGCCTTGTTTTGACATTATGTTTTTCTTTACTCTGTTATACACAGAATAGGTAACTAATAACAGAAGAGAGAGCCAAATTGCCCACAGTAGCTCAGTTTGTTTTTGGTCATTTTAGCCAAGTACTGGCTCGATAATAGACTGGCACAGTCTCTGAGTTAAAAGGAAGATTTAATTATTTGTTTACAGTTACTTTGTTTAGTTTATAGAGAGTAGGGATGAGGAAAAGGCCCATGATTACATTAATAGTTTAGTCAAGTATTACTTTATAAAATGTTTTACTTTGCATTCTGGCGCAACTCCTGATTTTATGGAGATTTGGCCAGCTGTGATAAGCTTAAGTTTCCCTTCTGAATTTTCATATTTTTTTATGTATTTTTATTTACTTCTTACTTAGATTTAAGCATGTTATTATCACTAAAGTCTGTTCTACCAGTTTTTACCATCTCCATAATATAAAACGTATTAGTAAATATTTATCGCATAATTCTCTTATCATTTTAATTCATGCGTTCATCACCAGTCGTCTAGATTATTGTAATAGTTTATTTTATGGTCTGCCACTTGTTCAACTAGCAAAGTTACAAAGGATACAGAATGCTGCTGCCAGGGTAGTTGTAAACACACATAGATTTTGTCATATTACCCCCATTCTTAAGGATCTGCATTGGTTGCCTATTAAATTTCGAATTCATTTTAAAATTGTATTGCTTGTTTTTAAATGTATTAACTGTTTAGCACCTGACTATGTCTGTGACCTTTTTACCGTCAAAAGACGGCACAGATATAGCCTTAGGTCAACAGGCGAAATGTTACTGGAGTACCCGAGGGGTAGAATGCTGCACACTTTTGGCGATAGAGCATTTGCTTCGGCTGCCCCAAAGTTGTGGAATGCACTACCTTCATCTGTTAGGGGGGCTCATTCACTGGGGTCCTTTAAGGAGAAATTAAAAACTTACTTGTTTAAAGAAGCCTACAGTCTGTAAATACTTATTCTTTATTCTTAATTTTAATTTAAGTTAATTGTGTATTCTTGCCTTGTCTCCCCTGCTGGATTTGTATAGTATATTATGGTTTTTAAAAATGGAATTTTTAGAATGGAATTTAAACAAATGGAAATTTCCCCTCCCCCCTTTAGGGGAGAGGGTGTCTGACTGTAATTGTATGTATTTTTATGCTGAATTTGTATAGACTTTTAGATTCATATTGTATGATTTTTAGACTTTATTGTATATGTATTATTGAGTCTTGATGTAATTGCGCCCTCGAACATCTTCGGATGGAGAAGGCGCACTATAAATGTAATAAATTATTATTATTTTTAAATTATTATTAAAATTATTATTTTTATTTGAGTTAATAATTCTTCTCTTACAAGCCAAGACTAGTTGGACTTACTTTTGTTTATTTTTATTTGAGTGAGTTACGAACTAGTTTTGAGTTCTGAATTATTTCATTAGAGTTAAAGTTTTGTTAACCCTAACCCTGCCAGACGCAGCACAGTGCATCAGGTGGAAAAGTCTGGTGCACTTTGATGCATTCAGCTGTCAACACCAGTGCATAAGGAGCCAAGTCTGAGGCTATTGAGAGCTGGTCCCATTGAACAATGCCAGAGTTGTATCCTGCTGCGTTTGGTGACCACAGACTCTGAGGCAGTTCGACCTTGAGATTTGTGACCAGATGGATCTTGCTGCACTCTACAGCCAAGTCACTTTGACAAACGATGCAATCTGATGCGTCTGGCAGGGTTTCTAGCCAAAATACCCTGAAGGGTTAGGGTTAATGTTAATTTCAAAGGAAATTATTTAATCTCCATTTTATTTGATTATTTGTTTTATTAATTAAAGTGCTGTACCAATATTGATCCTATAACCACTGTCCACTCTATCGCCTCTTCTTTTCAGCAGGTAATCCAAGGGTGCACATTTGGGTCAACAGTCAAAACAGGACATTTGACCTCTACTTCCCGCTAAAAGTACAGCTGTAGTAGGAGGGATATAAGAAAGAACACCACTCTCTTTTTAATTTTCTCTATTTTCTTGACCCAAACATGAGGATTGATTGAGTTAAAATTTCCATAGAGATCAAACCATCATTACAGAGATCAAAACATCAAGACAAGTGTGGAACATCTAGAGTTTTCAGTAGATATTAATCATGTAAACATGTGATGTTTACATGAAATAATCTATCCAATATGATATACAATACCATTACTCAACACAACTGAACTATGACAATAAAGTTCAATGTACGTCATTGAGCCAATAATACACACAAATGTACACTGCATTCACTGTGTAGCAGGCAAACCTATGACCTTGTCACATGACTCTATAGCTGTGACAATTGAAACTTTGTTTGTCAAGCACCATTTTGTTTGGGATCCGCCCTAACGTTACATGTAGCATCAACTGCTCTGTCTTCAGCAAGAAAAATTGACTTCATTTTGTGTTCAACTGTCTTAAACTGACTTCAATAAAACAAGGTAAAACCACTGTAGGGTAAGCTGACATTTGTACAGATGTTTTGACAGTGATACAGTGGATAAGATTAGACCAACTGGTTTGTAGGGAAGGATTAGACCAACTGGTTTGTAGGGAAGGATTAGACCAACTGGTTTGTGGGGAAGGATCAGACCAACTGGTTTGTAGGGAAGGATCAGACCAACTGGTTTGTAGGGAAGGATTAGACCAACTGGTTTGTGGGGAAGGATCAGACCAACTGGTTTGTAGGGAAGGATCAGACCAACTGGTTTGTAGGGAAGGATTAGACCAACTGGTTTGTGGGGAAGGATCAGACCAACTGGTTTGTAGGGAAGGATCAGACCAACTGGTTTGTAGGGAAGGATTAGACCAACTGGTTTGTGGGGATCGGATCAGACCAACTGGTTTGTAGGGAAGGATTAGACCAACTGGTTTGTAGGGAAGGATTAGACCAACTGGTTTGTGGGGAAGGATCAGACCAACTGGTTTGTAGGGAAGGATCAGACCAACTGGTTTGTAGGGAAGGATTAGACCAACTGGTTTGTGGGGAAGGATCAGACCAACTGGTTTGTAGGGAAGGATCAGACCAACTGGTTTGTAGGGAAGGATTAGACCAACTGGTTTGTGGGGAAGGATCAGACCAACTGGTTTGTAGGGAAGGATTAGACCAACTGGTTTGTAGGGAAGGATTAGACCAACTGGTTTGTGGGGATCGGATCAGATCAACTGGTTTGTAGGGAAGGATTAGACCAACTGGTTTGTAGGGAAGGATTAGACCAACTGGTTTGTGGGGAAGGATCAGACCAACTGGTTTGTAGGGAAGGATTAGACCAACTGGTTTGTAGGGAAGGATTAGACCAACTGGTTTGTGGGGAAGGATCAGACCAACTGGTTTGTAGGGAAGGATTAGACCAACTGGTTTGTAGGGAAGGATTAGACCAACTGGTTTGTGGGGAAGGATCAGAACAACTGGTTTGTAGGGAAGGATTAGACCAACTGGTTTATACGGAAGGATTAGACCAACTGGTTTGTGGGGAAGGATCAGACCAACTGGTTTGTAGGGAAGGATTAGACCAACTGGTTTGTAGGGAAGGATTAGACCAACTGGTTTAAAGTGGGGAAGGTATGTAGGCCTACAACATTGATTACAAAAATACTGAATTATTATTCGAATGTTAACTTCATGTGATACATGTAGAGGTACCAATCATCCTAAATAATTGTTCTGTATAAAGTGATCTCATTTCAGAGAAAACAACAAAATATGCACATTAAAAACTTGGTATTAAAAAATTGGCAACTTTTTGCTCCTTGGGTTTTTGTAAAAAATAATGAATGCTTTTTCACACTTTATTCAAGACTTGGACTCGGCATTGAGCTGAACCTTTCACATGACCTACCCCACTTTTTAATGGGGGTGGGAAATCGTAACATCTGTCCAATTTTTACATTTGTTGCTCGCCCTATTGCTGGTCCTATGGGGCACATTTAGCCTGCGACATTGCTTGCTGTTGTGGTCATGCCATGGTACATGGCATGGTACATGTATATGCCTATCGCTGTATCGCTATTGCTGTCGGTTATTACAACCTCAGATTCAGAGGCCTTACTGTCATTTTTACCCTGAAAATCATTAATTCCGTCGCTGTCAGTGTGTTCAAAGTCAACATTGTCTCCATCATTGTCTTCATCATCATCTCAATCATCACTGACCACGTTATAATTCCATGAAAATAGCAAGCATTTTTAAATACAACGTTTGTGTAGACAGCATGTAATCAATGTTAACAATAAACAACTTCGTAAAGTTTAGAAGTCTGTTCTCGTTGTCAATAATCAACATTTATTAGCTAATTTGCATTGGAAGTACATGACCTCGAATTCTTATTGGTCAATTGTGCGCTCGGTTGTCAAAACAAGACCCGTTGTCAGGTGATGACGTTTGAGCCTTTTGAAAGGCTTGTAAAACCAAACTTCTGACAAAATTTACTTGAAATTTTCAATAACACTGTTCCAAAGAAAAACAAAATTAATGGAAATCACAAGTGAAATAGTAAAAACAAACACAGGCGAAACAAGTTTTTATCAATGACTGGGTGAATAGATATACATTTTCTGACAAAGAAATGGCTGAATCTTTTTCAAACATTTCGTGGAGTGTCGTGGCCGAGCGGTCTAGCTTGCCGGACTCAAGTTCTGGTGTTAGCAGCAGAATGTGGGTTCGAATCCCGGCCGTGACACTTGTGTCCTTGAGCAAGACACTTAACCATAATTGCTTATAGGGGCAGAGACAGTTTAACAACTGCCTTGTTCTGGACTAGTTACCCCTCCCAGTCCTATTCGCACCGTGAAGAGGCTGGTTATTAACTTGTCTTGTTTCGGTGCGAGGGGCTGGTTTCTTCAGTGTGGAGTCGTTGTAACAATTCAATGACTTAGTAGCCCCCACCTTGGAGTGGCCATTGGCCTTGTGTGGGGCGAATTGCGTAAAAAAATAATTTTTTTTTAAATAAATAAATTATACGGCCAAAACAAAAAAGTCTGGTTTCTGGTGATGGGTCAGCGGCTTCTACATCGGTGTGGTGACACATTTTTTTTTGTAATCTATTTTTTTTGGGTGATACACGTTACCATTTTTATACGGTTATTGGAACAAGACTAAATTCCACAAACACAAAGTATGGTGACTAAGAGAGGCCACACAAATCGGGCAAACGTTCATACCCTATGTGAAAAAGCTGCAAAATTCCAATCAATCCAGCAATATTTGCTGCAATTGGAAATTGTTTCATAGCAAAGAAAACTAAAAAGGCTGACAAGCGGGTCTGAGGTGACGTGCGTGGAGATCAGAATCAGGAGACTTTTTTGGGCCTACTGACAAGTTTGTGCAATAGGTCTTTTTTACCGGGGTTATGATCCTATAAAAAAAATCTCCTACACCCCTCCCCCCCCTTCGCAGGGCAGTCAGGATATGTGTATGTGGCTGATGTTGAGTTTGTTCACAATTTTCATTTCTTATATCATTTATTAACAGATAGAAATGGCTACTTCTAAACCAACATTGAGTTCAGCTCTAGAGAAAATCAGCAAGGATCATCTTGAGTGCAGTATTTGCAAAGAGGTGTACAGACAACCCAAAATGCTGGACTGTGTCCACAGCTTCTGTGAAAACTGTTTAGATGAATACCACACTACCAAATACAAGGATGCTGTCATGATTCCTTGTCCTTTGTGTCGACGGGAGACACAACTTCCTACGATGGGTGTTCCAGGCCTCAAGACCAACTTCTATCTAATTGGTCTTGTTGAGGAGATCACACTGCAATACAAGTTGGTCAGCTCGTCTGATGACACAAAGCTTACCTGTGAATTTGTATGCAAGGAGGAAAATGAGGCTACACATCGCTGTCTAAACTGCGCACAGAACATGTGCGAAAATTGTAGAGACATACACTCAAGAATCACCGCAATGTCAAGTCACACCATTGCTACTTTGGAGGACTTTATGCAGGGGAAAGTAGCAATAAAAGAGACAAAACAAAAACGTCATCCAGAATGCCAAACCCATGAGGGTGAAGTGGCACGGTTCTTCTGTATAACATGTGACAAGTTGATTTGTCGAGATTGTACAGTCCTAGATCACTGTAAACCACAACATGAGTACATTGATTGCAACCAAGCCTCATCCACATATAAACAGTCGTTGGCTCAATTCTTTACTGCCCTTGAAGGAGTTCTCAAGGAACTTGAACAATCTCTAGCAACTGCCTCAACAATGAAAGACAAACTGGGCATCACAGTTGAAAGAACCATGGCAGAGGTGAAGAACAGAGCTGATGAGATCAGGGCTGAGGTAACAGCTCAAGAGAGTCGCATCATTGATGAAATCAAAAACCTCCACAAAGATCATAACGACAAATTGGATGAATATGAGCAAACAGTGAGTGTAATCTCACAACAAATACAGCATTCACTGGAGACCGCCAACGATGTCACCAACAATTCATCAGATCCTGACTTCCTTGCACTCTATCCCACTATCAGCAAGGACTTGAAATTTCTCAGCAGTCAAAGTCTTCCCAAGATTGATCACAAGCTTTGTCATCTGAGATTCAAGGAGAGTCAGAGGGTTGGTGATATCAATCTTGGTAAGGTGGAGCTGCAGGAACCCAAGTGGGAGCTGTGTGGTGAATTTGGCAAAAAGGGAGGTGGTTCAGGAGAATTCAATGTGGCTTGGGGTATTGCTGCTTGTCAACCTGGTGATGAGATTGCAGTGGCAGACTATAATAACAAGAGAGTGGTAATCTGCAGCACCAAGGGACATCAGAAAAGAACCATTCCAATACAAGGATGTAAGTTTCTTATGTACACATTAAATACATTCAATAGCATAGTGTACTGTAGTGCACAAGAGTGCATGATGTTCTGTGTAACAAGACTGCACAGGAAAAATCTTATTAGGAATTACAAAATGCAGAAAAAATACCTCAATGACTATTTAAAGTAAACGTGCTATGTGTATGTGCTGTGCTATGTGCTGTTTTTATTGTGTCGAGGTCTCTGCACAAGGGTCCTTTAACTCAGACATTGTCTTGAACAAGTCCCTGTATGAGAGCTGACTCGTGGATGGTACTGTAGTACAATAGCAACTACTTGAGAACTTACTAGCCGTGGCAAGTAACAACTGTAATCATTTAGCAAATGGTTATGAATAAGATTTTTAGCAATTGCTTAGACTATACCTTTTACTTACCTAGCTGTTGCTTTTACTTATAGCATTTACTAGTAAGTAATTACTTATTTTTATGAATACGGCCTATTGTCTTGAACAAGTCCCTGTATGAGAGCTGATCTCAGTGAAGCACTATGAAAAGCCTTACAATTAATTTCAATAAATTAATTTTATGATATGAAATTCTTTATGCTTCAACATTAGAAAACAAATAATAATTTTGTACATAAATGTTATTTTACTGTGCTGTGATATCTCTTATTTTTCCAGGTCCACGTGACATTGCAGCTAGAAACAATCACTTAGTGGTTGTAGACCACACCAACAATGTCATCAAGATGTACAACAATGATGGCACACTTGCCTTTGACTTCCACACAGTGCTTCATAGTGAGGTAGGGAAGACAGCAATGGACCTCTGGAGTGTAGTAGTAAATAATAAGGGTAACATCATAATAGGTGATGTGAAGAGGATGGTGGTGAGCGAGCACAGCCCCACTGATGGCTCGCTCATCCACACTATACCAGTCAAAACAAAACCTTGCTACCTGGCCATTGATAATAATAAAAGAGTTGTAGTCAGTGGTTATGACCAACATCAAGTAGACATTGTTGATAGCAATGGTACTTCATTACTCACAATTAAACCAACAATCAATGGTCAGGAAGTTAAATACTGTCAAGGTGTATGCTGTGACAGATCAGGCATATACATTGCAATGCACAATGGGGATAATAACACTGGTCATATTCACCATTATGATGATGAAGGTAGATTCATCTCATGTATAGCTCAGGGTCTGTACAAGCCCATAGGAATCACATTCACTGCAGATGGGCATCAGCTGGTAGCAGCAGAATGGTACTCAGTGAAGATGTATCACAAGGTGTGATGTAATCCAACATGCTGCTGACTGGCAATCTCCCTTGTCATCATAATGGTGAATAAATTAAATGTCCTTTTGAAGATAGGTTACCCAAACATGTAATGTAGCATCTTGTCACTCTAGGATTAATCTTGTGTTGCTTATTAATAATGTTTGACATGACAAGAGGTACAGAGCATATACAATTTATTGACAATGGAGTCTTCACTTTGATTTAGGCCAAAAAAATGTCTCTGGTTTCTAGTCATACATGTAGGTTGGCTACAAAATGGTTGTTGCTGCAGCTGCTGCTGTTGTTGTTTCAAGTCAAGATATATACTGAGACGTAATAGAAACTTACCACTTGTTTTGGAATAGCATAAAATTGTAATGGTTCAAAATAAGACAACACAACAAATTGGATTAGAAATGTTGGCATTTTATTGAGGAAATGTCCACGTTTTGTCCACTGTACTCGATCCCATCTGTATCCACTTCACCTCGAGTGCACATACCCGGTATTACATTTGTGCATTGTGATTACTGATAATTTAAGGTCGAAAAAGTGGTAAGTTTCTATTGCGTCTCAGTATACATAACCAACCTGTACAAGTTTAATCTTACGTGTCATTAATAAGAAAATAAAGGACATGCATTCAGATTTTTCATATTCATTCTAATGTGGAATTTAGGAAAGTTTAGGAAAATTATTTCACTTTTCTTAAAAGTGACAGCACCTCGGGCAAAATTATTTCTAAGGAAGATTGATACGATCATCAGCTTTACACCAATCTTTATCTTTCCTATGAGAATGAAATATTTACAATATTTCACAAGTAGTTTAATGAATTTATGACAGAATCTGGCATTAATTCACTTTGACAATTTATTACTGTAAGAACACGCCTGTGAGAGAGTTTTACTTTTGTTGTCGTCTGTCTATTTGTAAATTTTATTCTTTAACCAGTTGGCGTCGGAGGCCGTGTATACATGTACATGCATTTTTTTTTTAACCACGTATCGGAGAGCGTCTAAACACGCATTCAGATTTTTGTGTGTGTTACCGGGAGACTTGTCAACACGCCACACGTGGCGTGCCATCGTGGCGGCTGACTTGTATACACGCAATCGTTTCTCGGAGTCCATGGGGTCACGGTTCGGTGGCCCCGGACAAAAACTGAACGAGTTCACTCTTTTTGTTGATTTTTGTGTAATCCCTTTATCCAAGACCTGTTCCTTTGACGTACCAGCCAAGAATTTGTAAAGACGGATTTATATCCATTGTTTACGAGGCCTTCGATCGCTCTCAGGGTATGCCGTCTTTTCGACCGGGCGCTGGTCGCTAATAGGCCGTTGCATCGGAGCTTGCCAACAGTCTAATTGTGCTGAACAAACACAACTGTAATTAAAAAAATAGCCATTTAATTCTCGAAATGTCAATGAGTAAAGGTGTTTATTTGGGTGTCCGAACTTAGTTTCATTGACAAAACAAAATTATTAATGGCTAGAAATATTTTCAGATTTTTCACTGAAAATAAACCCGCACGGGGGACCGGAAAAAAATAAATATTCCCGACGTCAACTGGTTAAGCCTCCTACTATAGCTGCCCTTTAATAGGAAGTACCTATACAGGTCAAAATCAGTCAACTGCCTGTTTTGACTGTTAACCCAAATGTGAACACAGGGGCAGTTTTGACTGGTTTTTACTGTCATTTTGATCACCCTGAACAATACCAGACAATTTGACCTGTAAATGTACTTACTACACATACGATTTTGATAGTGTTTGAGAAGACAAACTTAATAATTACAAAAGGTAAACTTGATTCATATTTTTAATCTACTTTTTCAAACAAATTGTCCCGCCCTTATCCACATATCCCCCTCCCCACTAACTCCATTTGCAATCTTGGTACAGATTCTTAAGTCTTTTAATCTTCCACATTACTTCCATTTTGTTACTTATTATGTTTGGTTGTTCATTTTGTCATATCTTGCTATGCATTTAATTGTATGTTTTAATTTATGCCTATAAAATTACAATTCTGAAATATATTTAAGAAATATAAACTTTCCAAACCTGGAAAAGGACAATGGGCTGGATTTATTGAAAAGTTTGAAAAGGGTATATATCTAAGATATGACTGTCGAATGGCCAAGATCCAAGTTTGTCGAATGCAGATGAATAAATCAGACTTCGGAAGTCTCAAATATTTATCACCTAACAAAGGGGCAGAGCCATGCCAGCCTCATTAACTCGACCAGGCATGAGTGCACGCAGGACGTTCTGTCAGCGGACTGTCTGACCCTTACCAATACGGACAGTCCACTGACAGTGTGCTGGAATTACAAGGAGTCAATATTGAATACGTCTCTTACTAAGTCTTCTTGTTCTGACTGTTATGTTATAAAAGTTTTGAAAATACAAAATTTGATTTGAAAATTTAATTGAATGATGCATTGTCATAGAGGATCTTTATTGTTAAGCTATGTACGTGTACTGTATATTACATTTAATTTACATAACTTATTCCATACTCTGATATGTATAAATACAAAACACAAATATTGTCAAAATGTTTTTGTTGTTCACAACCAAGTCCTTATTAGTTTAGTTGTTGAAAATGTTAACCAGCAATAAACCCATTGGCGGTGCAAAAGGGGGATGGTGGTGGGAAATAATTTCCGCAAATTATTTTGTCCAAAATTGTTACGTCTATTCACATTGAAAGAATGTGACAAAGTAAACCGCACCACAAATATCCTGCCAATTCTTAGCGTCCTAATAAACGCAAGAACTACACTCATTAGTTAAATGTTCCCAACATCACATTAAACAATAAACCTGTAAAAGTATCCCCTAAATATTTGGGAGAAAATATCAATTTTCAAATTTGATGTGAAAACAACACTAGTCAGTTGACTTCATTTTTTTAGGACTATTAAGTTCTGGGCAATAATTTCACTTTTTCTTAAGAATAGTAACACCTTAGACAAAACTAATAATTCTGCCTGAATTGTTATAAAAACTTTGTCCTCTATTGCCTTGTGTTATGAACAAATATTCCCATTTCCCCGAAAAGACTTTCACAGATTGGTTTCTGTGTAGATTCATTAACCCTTGTATGCATGCAGTCTCCAAAATGCCACAAAAACAAACACTGCTAAGTACACAATGCTTTTTCTATACATGCCTTAAAATATTGCACACTGTACACAAGAATGGTACATGGATACCCCAAAATGCCCCTGGGTCTGGGACAAAAACAAAGTGTTCTGAACTTCACACAGCATGTGTATACCCCAAGTCACTGCACTGGTTTATTTCAAGTTAGCCTTGCAATGAAACAAAGCAGGTGGCTGCTTCAGTTTACCTCATCTCTCTAAAGAGCCTTGGGGTATGCCATTAATCTGTAGATAAGAAAGTGTGTACCTCAAAATGTCCCAGTTGTGACATTTTGAAGTATGGATCCACTTTGTAAAGAACAACACTGATAATAGAAGGGATTACATGTATGCATTTTTAATGGGATTCACACAGCAAATAGTGTGTTTTTTTGGTATATTTCAAGAAAAGTATTTACTTTTTCAGCCCAAATTATTTTACATCAAGTGTAATTGCTTTGAGTTAGCTTAAATACTTAACATGCAAGAAGTTGTAATAGCGCTCTGATGTACCACATGGGCTATTTCCGACCACATGTGCCAAGGTGGAACTTGACAACTTACTTGATTGGTTATATTACTGGATTGGTTATACTATGTATAAATACTCTGTAAATGTATTACTCTTCTATGAATATATTTCATATTTCTTGGGCCAAGTGTGCCCACAGGGTTGGGGTCAAATGTACCCACAGATATGGCCAGGTGTAAGCCCAAGAATGGTTGGGTCAGATGTATCCACATCTATGGCCATGTGTGCCAATTTATTGTTGGGCATGATGTAAGGGGTCAGGTGCGCCCCAAGTCCTTTTTTTTTGCATGTGTGACCGGATAGCTAAACAATTTTTCGCCATCCGGCACAAACAATTTATGTTTTGACAATAAAAACAGTTTCAAGGCTGTGGCGTTCTATCACAAGAATTTGTCTGTTTTGTTTCATTTGAATCCGAGTTTAAGTAAAATTAAGCGGGAGTTCTTGATGTTTGTCTTGGTATAACTCGATCACATTTGTATATAACGAACAGAGACAGAAAAATCATTGATATCACGGAATCACTATTTTAATAACATTTTGACATTCTAAGCTTTAGGGAAAAAAAATTGTACTGATATTTCGTACATTGTACTATGACCAACGCATGTGTACCGTGCATGTACAGTCACTATACAGTGTATGCAAACATATGATGTACAAGCTAGTGCTAGGAGTTACCGCTTAGTTCACTCCTGTTTAACCAAATCTTTCATGGTCGGTTAACTGGAAATTTCAAAACAGGGTGTCCAAATTGTTGACTTACAATACTTTGACATGTAAATGACAGATGAAATAGGGTGTTCAAAATTGCAAATGGGTGTCCAAAGACAGCACCAAACAAAATGGCGCTTGACAAACAGTTTCAAGTTTCAACTGTCATAGCTAGAATCATGTGACAAGGTCATAGGTTTGCCTGCTACACAGTGAATGCAGTGTACATCTATAGCCTCTTCTTTTCAGCAGGTAATCCAAGGGTGCACATTTGGGTCAACAGTCAAAACAGGACATTTGACCTCTACTTCCCACTAAAAGTACAGCTGTACATACATGTAGGAGGGATATAAGAAAGAACACCACTCTCTTTTTAATTTTCTGTTTTCTTGACCCAAACATGAGGATTGATTGAGTTAAAATTTCCATAGAGATCAAACCATCATTACAGAGATCAAAACATCAAGACAAGTGTGGAACATCTAGAGTTTTCAGTGGATATTAATCATAAACATGTGATGTTTACATGAAATAATCTATCCAATATGATATACAATACCATTACTCAACACAGCTGAACTATGACAATAAAGTTCAATGTTCACTGAGCCAATAATACCCATAGAAATGTACACTGCATTCACTGTGTAGCAGGCAAACCTATGACCTTGTCACATGATTCTAGCAACGACAGTTGAAACTTGAAACTGTTTGTCAAGCGCCATTTTGTTTGGGATCCGCCCTAACGTTACATGTAGCATCATTTGCTCTGTCTTCAGCAAGAAAAATTGACTTCATTTTGTGTTCAACTGTCTTAAACTGACTTCAATAAAACAAGGTAAAACCACTGTAGGGTAAGCTAACATTTGTACAGATGTTTTGACAGTGATACAGTGGATAAGATTAGACCAACTGGTTTGTAGGGAAGGATTAGACCAACTGGTTTGTAGGGAAGGATTAGACCAACTGGTTTGTAGGGAAGGATTAGACCAACTGGTTTGTAGGGAAGGATTAGACCAACTGGTTTGTAGGGAAGGATTAGACCAACTGGTTTAAAGTGGGGAAGGTATGTACAACATTGATTACAAAAATACTGAATTATTATTCGAATGTTAACTTCATGTGATACATGTAGAGGTACCAATCATCCTGAATAATTGTTCTGTATAAAGTGATCTCATTTCAGAGAAAACAACAAAATATGCACATTAAAAAGTTGGTATTAAAAAATTTGCAACTTTTTGCTCCTTGGGTTTTTGTAAAAAATAATGAATGCTTTTTCACACTTTATTCAAGACTTAGACTCGGCATTGAGCTGAAACTTTCACATGACCTACCCCACTTTTTAATGGGGGTGGGAAATCATAACATCTGTCCCATTTTTACATTTGTTGCTTGCCCTATTGCTGGTCCTATGGGCACATTTAGCCTGCGACATTGCTTGCTGTCATGGTCATGCCATGGTACATGGCATGCTACATGCATATATGCCTATCGCTGTATCGCTATTGCTGTCGGTACATACAACCTCAGATTCAGAGGCCTTACTGTCATTTTTACCCTGAAAATCATTAATTCCGTCGCTGTCAGTGTGTTCAAAGTCAACATTGTCTCCATCATTGTCTCCATCATCATCTCCATCATCACTGTCCACGTTATAATTCCATGAAAATAGCAAGCATTTTTAAATACAACGTCTGTGTAGACAGCATGTAATCAATGTTAACCATAAACAACTTCGCAAAGTTTCGAAGTCTGTTCTCGTTGTCAATAATCAACATTTATTAGCTAATTTGCATCGGAAGTACATGACCTCGAATTCTTATTGGTCAATTGTGCGCTCGGTTGTCAAAACAAGACCCGTTGTCAGGTGATGACGTTTGAGCCTTTTGAAAGGCTTGTAAAAACCAAACTTCTGACAAAATTTACTTGAAATTTTCAATAACACTGTTCCAAAGAAGAAACAAAATTAATGGAAATCACAAGTGAAATAGTAAAAACAAACACAGGCGAAGCAAGTTTAATCAATGACTGGGTGAATAGATATACATTTTCTGACAAAGAAATGGCTGAATCTTTTTCAAACATTTCGTGGAGTGTCGTGGCCGAGCGGTCTAGCTTGCCGGACTCAAGTTCTGGTGTTAGCAGCAGAATGTGGGTTCGAATCCCGGCCGTGACACTTGTGTCCTTGAGCAAGACACTTAACCATAATTGCTTATAGGGGCAGAGACAGTTTAACAACTGCCTTGTTCTGGACTAGTTACCCCTCCCAGTTCTATTCGCACCGTGAAGGGGCTGGTTTCTTCAGTGTGGAGTCGTTGTAACAATTCAATGACTTAGTAGCCCCCACCTTGGAGTGGCCATTGGCCTTGTGTGGGGCGAATTGCGTAAAAAAATAATAATAATAATAATAATAATAATATTTTATACAGCCAAAACAAAAAAGTCTGGTTTCTGGTCATGGGTCAGCTTCTATATCGGTGTGGTGACACATTTTTTTTTTTAATCTTTTTTTTTTGGGTGATACATGTTAACATTTTTACACGGTTATTGGATGGAACAAGACTAAATTCCACAAACACAAAGTATGGTGACTAAGAGAGGCCACACAAATCGGGCAAACGTTCATACCCTATGTGAAAAAGCTGCAAAATTCCAATCGATCCAGCAATATTTGCTGCAATTGGAAATTGTTTCATAGCAAAGAAAACTAAAAAGGCTGACATGCGGGTCTGAGGTGATGTGCATGGAGGTCAGAATCAGGAGACTTTTTTGGGCCTACTGACAAGTTTGTGCAATAGGTCTTTTTTACTGGGGTTATGATCCTATGAAGAAAAATCTCCTACCCACCCCCCCCCCCCCCCCCCCCTTCGCAGGGCAGTCAGGATATGTGTATGTGGCTGATGTTGAGTTTGTTCACAATTTTCATTTCTTATATCATTTATTAACAGATAGAAATGGCTACTTCTAAACCAACATTGAGTTCAGCTCTAGAGAAAATCAGCAAGGATCATCTTGAGTGCAGTATTTGCAAAGAGGTGTACAGACAACCCAAAATGCTGGACTGTGTCCACAGCTTCTGTGAAAACTGTTTAGATGAATACCACACTACCAAATACAAGGATGCTGTCATGATTCCTTGTCCTTTGTGTCGACGGGAGACACAACTTCCTACGATGGGTGTTCCAGGCCTCAAGACCAACTTCTATCTAATTGGTCTTGTTGAGGAGATCACACTGCAATACAAGTTGGTCAGCTCGTCTGGTGACACAAAGCTTACCTGTGAATTTGTATGCAAGGAGGAAAATGAGGCTACACATCGCTGTCTAAACTGTGCACAGAACATGTGCGAAAATTGTAGAGACATACACTCAAGAATCACCGCAATGTCAAGTCACACCATTGCTACTTTGGAGGACTTTATGCAGGGGAAAGTAGCTATAAAAGTGACAAAACAAAAACGTCATCCAGAATGCCAAACCCATGAGGGTGAAGTGGCATGGTTCTATTGTGTAACATGTGACAAGATGATTTGCCAAGCTTGCACTGTCCTAGACCACTGTAAACCACAACATGAGTACATTGATTGCAACCAAGCCTCATCCACATATAAACAGTCATTGGCTCAATTCTTTACTCCCCTTGAAGGAGTTCTCAAGAAACTTGAACAATCTCTAGCAACTGCCTCAACAATGAAAGACAAACTGGACATCACAGTTGAAAGAACAATGGCACAGGTGAAGAACAGAGCTGATGAGATCAGGGCTGAGGTAACAGCTCAAGAGAGTCGTATCATTGATGAAATCAAAAACCTCCACAAAGATCAGAACAACAAATTGGATGAATATGAGCAAACAGTGAGTGTAATCTCACAACAAATACAGCATTCACTGGAGACCGCCAAAGATGTCACCAACAATTCATCAGATCCTGACTTCCTTGCACTCTATCCCACTATCAGCAAGGACTTGAAATTTCTCAGCAGTCAAAGTCTTCCCAAGATTGATGACAAGCTAATTTGTCATCTGAGATTCAAGGAGAGTCAGAGGGTTGGTGATATCAATCTTGGCAAGGTGGAGCTGCAGGAACCCAAGTGGGAGCTGTGTGATGAATTTGGCAAAAAGGGAGGTGGTTCAGGAGAATTCAATGTGGCTTGGGGTATTGCTGCTTGTCAACCTGGTGATGAGATTGCAGTGACAGACTACTGGAACAAGAGAGTGGTAATCTGCAGCACCAAGGGACATCAGAAAAGAACCATTCCAATGCAAGGCTGTAAGTTTCTTATGTACACATTAAATGCATTCAATAGCATAGTGTACTGTAGTGCACAAGAGTGCATGATGTTCTGTGTAACAAGACTGCACAGGAAAAATCTTATTAGGAATTACAAAAGGAAGAAAAAATACCTCAATGACTATTTAAAGTAAACGTGCTATGTGTATGTGCTGTGCTATGTGCTGTTTTTATTGTGTCGAGGTCTCTGCACAAGGGTCCTTTAACTCAGACATTGTCTTGAACAAGTCCCTGTATGAGAGCTGATCTCAGTGAAGCACTATGAAAGGCCTTTACAATTAATTTCAATAAATTAATTTTATGATATGAAATTCTTTATGCTTCAACATTAGAAAACAAAATCATAATTTTGTACATAATTGTTATTTTACTGTGCTGTGATATCTCTTATTTTTCCAGGTCCACGTGACATTGCAGATAGACACAATCACTTAGTGGTTGTGGACTACACCAATAATGTCATCAAGATGTACAACAATGATGGCACACTTGCCTTTGACTTCCACACAGTGCCTCATAGTGAGGTAGGGAAGACAGCAGTGGACCTCTGGAGTGTAGCAGTAAATAATAAGGGTAACATCATAATAGGTGATGTGACGAGGATGGTGGTGAGCGAGCACAGCCCCACTGATGGCTCGCTCATCCACACTATGTCAGTCAAAACAAAACCTTGCTACCTGGCCATTGATAATAATAACAGAGTTGTAGTCAGTGGTTATGACCAACATCAAGTAGACATTGTTGATAGCAATGGTACTTCATTACTCACAATCAAACCAACAATCAATGGTCAGGAAGTTCAATACTGTCAAGGTGTATGCTGTGACAGATCAGGCATATACATTGTAGTGCGGAATGGGTATAACACTGGTCATATTCACCATTATGATGATGAAGGTAGATTCATCTCATGTATAGCTCAGGGTCTGTACATGCCCATAGGAATCACATTCACTGCAGATGGGCATCAGCTGGTAGCAGCAGACCAGTACTCAGTGAAGATGTATCACAAGGTGTGATGTAATCCAACATGCTGCTGACTGGCAATCTCCCTTGTCATCATAATGGTGAATAATTTAAATGTCCTTTTGAAGATATGTTACCCAAACATGTAATGTAGCATCTTGTCACTCTAGGATTAATCTTGTGTTGCTTATTAATAATGTTTGACATGACAAGAGGTACAGAGCATATATACAATTTATTGACAATGGAGTCTTCACTTTGATTTAGGCCAAAAAAATGTCTCTGGTTTCTAGTCATACATGTAGGTTGGCTTCAAAATTGTTGTTGCTGCAGCTGCTGCTGTTTCAAGTCAAGATATACATAACCAACCTGTACAAGTTTAATCTTACGTGTCATTAATAAGAAAATAAAGGACATGCATTCAGATTTTCATATTCATTCTAATGTGGAATTTAGGAAAGTTTAGGAAAATTATTTCACTTTTCTTAAAAGTGACAGCACCTCGGGCAAAATTATTTCTAAGGAAGATTGATACAATCATCAGCTTTACACCAATCTTTATCTTTCCTATGAGAATGAAATATTTCACAACAATATTTCACAAGTAGTTTAATGAATTTATGACAGAATCTGGCATTAATTCACTTTGACAATTTATTACTAAAAAAACGCCTGTGAGAGTTTTACTTTGTTGTTTGGTTCGTCCATTTGTAAATTTTATTCTTTAACCAGTTGGCGTCCGGAGGTCGTGTATACATGCATTTTTTTAACCACGGATGGGAGGCGTCTAAACACGCATTCGATTTTTGTGTGTGTTACAGGAGACTTGTCAACACGCCACACGTGGCGTGCCGTCGTAGGACTGACTTGTATACACGCAATCGTTTCTCGGAGTCCATGGGGTCACGGTTGGTGGCCCCGACAAATGCACTGCAAACACTGAACGAGTTCACTCTTTTTGTTGATTTTTAAGTAATCCCTTTATCCAAGACCTGTTCCTTTGACGTACCAGCCAAGAATTTGTAAAGCAGTTTATATCCATTGTTTACGAGGCCTTCGATCTCTCTCTCAGGGTATGCCGTCTTTTCAACCGGGCGCTGGGCGCTGGTCGCTAATAGGCCGCTGTATCGGAGACTTGCCAACGGTCTGGTGTGCTGAACAAACACAACCGTTATTTAAAAACTAGCCATTTAATTCTCGAAATGTCAATGAGTGAAGGTGTTTATTTGGGTGTCGAACTTAGTTTCATTGACAAAAAAAATTATTAATGGCTAGGAAACCTTTTTCAGATTTTCACTGAAAAATAAACCTTATCGGGGGACTGAAAAATATAAATATTCGGACGTCAACTGGTTAACCCTCTTACTATAGCTGCCCTTTTAATGGGAAGTACCTGTACAGGTCAAAATCAGTCAACTGCCTGTTTTGGACTGTTAACCCAAATGTGAACACAGGGCAGTTTTGACTGGTTTTTACTGTAATTTGACCACCCTGACCAATACCAGACAATGCTTTTTACCAGTCAAAACAGTTGACTCAATTTGACCTGTAAATGTACTTTTACTACACATATGATTTTGATAGTGTTTGAGAACACAAACTTAATAATTGCAAAAGGTAAACTTGATTCATATTTTTAATCTACTTTTTCAAATAAATTGTCCCGCCCTTATCCACATATCCCCCTCCCCACTAACTCCATTTGCAATCTTGGTACAGATTCTTAAGTCTTTTAATCTTCCACATTACTTCCATTTGTTACTTATTATGTTTGGTTGTTCATTTTGTCATATCTTGCTACATGTATGCATTTAATTGTATGTTTTAATTTATGCCTATAAAATTACAATTCTGAAATATATTTAAGAAATATAACTTTCCAAACCTGGAAAAGGACAATGGCTGGATTTATTGAAAAGTTTGAAAAGGGTATATCTAAAATATGACTGTCGAATGGCCAAGATCCAAGTTTGTCGAACTGCAGATGAATAAATCAGAACCGGAAGTCTCAAATATTTATCACCTAACAAAGGGCAGAGCCATGCCAGCCTCATTAACTCGACCAGGCATGAGTGCGCGCAGGGGCGTTCTGTCAGCGGACGTCTGACCCTTACCAATACGGACAGTCCATTGACAGTGTGCTGGAATTACAAGGAGTCAATATTGAATACGTCTCTTACTAAGTCGTCTTGTTCTGACTGTTATGTTATAAAAGTTTGAAAATACAAAATTTGATTTGAAAATTTAATTGAATGATGCAGTGTCATAGGGATCTTTATTGTTAAGCTATATCACGTGTACTGTATATTACATTTAATTCACATAATTTATTCTATACTCTGATATGTATAAATTATACAAAACACAAATATTAATGAAATGTTTTTGTTGTTCACAACCAAGTCCTTATTAGTTTAGTTGTTGAAAATGTTAACCAACAATAAACCATTGGCAGTGCAAAGGGGATGGTGGTGAAATAATTCCGCACTTTAAATTATTTTGTCCAAAATTGTTCGTCTATTCACATTGAAAGAATGTGACAAAAGTAAACTCGAACCACAAATATCCTGCCAATTCTTGGCGTCTAATAAATCCAAGAACTACACTCATTAGTTAAATGTTCCCAACATCACATTAAACAATAAACCTGTAAAGTGTCCCTAAATATTTGGGAGAAAATATCAATTTTCAAATTTGATGTGAAAACAACACTAGTCAGTTGACTTCAATTTTTAGGACTATTAAGTTCTGGGCAATAATTTCACTTTTTCTTAAGAATAGTAACACCTTAGACAAAATGAATAATTCTGCCTGAATTGTTATAAAAACTTTGTCCTCTATTGCCTTGTGTTATGAACAAATTCTATTTTTCCCAAAAGACTTTCACAGATTGGTTTCTGTGTAGATTCATTAACCCTTGTATAGTATGCAGTCTCCAAAATGCCACCTAAAAAAACACTGCTAAGTACACAATGCTTTTTCTATGCATGCCTTAAAATATTGCATACTGTACACAAGAATGGTACATGGATACCCCAAATGCCCTGGTCTGGGACAAAAACAAAGTGTTCTGACCTTCACACAGGTATGTGTATACCCCAAGTTACTGCACTGGTTTATTTCAGTTAGCCTTGCAATGAAACAAAGCAGGTGCCTGCTTCAGTTTACCCCATCTCTAAAGCCAGGGTATGCCATTAATTTAGATAGTAGGTACCCCAAAATGTCCCGGTTGTGACATTTTTGAAGTATATCCACTTTTGTAAAGAATAACACTGATAATAGAAGGGATTACATGGGTATTTTTAATGGTATTCACACAGCAAATAGTGGGGTTTTTGGGTATTTTTCAAAAAAGTATTTACTTTTTTCAGGCCAAATTATTTTACATCAGTGTATTTTTTTTGTTTTGAGTTAGCTTATACTTAACATGCAAGAAGTTGTAATAGCACTCTGAATCTGATGTACCACATGAAGGCTATTTCACCGCATGTGCCAAGGTGGAACAAAACTTACTTGATTGGTTATTACTTGATTGGTTATACTATGTATAAATGCTCTATAAATGTATTACCTCTTTCTATGAATATATTTCATATTTCTTTGGCCAATAAATGTGCCCCACAGGGTTGGGGGTCAAATGTACCCACAGATATGGCCAGGGGTGTGCTAATTAACTGTTTTGGGGCCTGGTGTACATGTAAGCCCAAGAATGGTTAAGGGGGATAATCCACATCTATGGCCCAATATGTGTTAATTTGTTGTTGGGCATGATGTTCAAGAATGAAATTTGCGCCCCAAGTTCTTTTTTTTTTGCATGTGACCGGAGAAGCCAACAATTTTCGCCATCCGGCACAAACAATTTATGTTTTGACAATAAAAACAGTTTCAAGGCTGTATGCTTATCACAGAATTTGTCTGTTTTGTTTCATTTGAACTGAAGTTTAAGTAAAATTAAGAATTATGGGAGTTCTTGATGTTTGTCTTGGTATAACCCTCACATAATTTGTATATAACGAATAGAGACAGAAAAATCATTGATATCAGGGAATCACTATTTTAATAACATTTTGACATTCTAAGCTTTAGGAAAAAAATTGTACTGATATTTCGTACATTGTACCATGGAGGAAGAAAACAGAAGGAGTCACAACGAAGGCATATCAAAGGTTCAATGTCTTTTGCCGCGGTCATAAAATTTCTAAGCCAGCGCTAATCGTTTAATCCGATTATCGAGGAGAAATACAGCCACAGGTTTCTTTGCATATGCGCATTGCGGCGCATTTACATTAATTGACCGCTGTCCTATTGCACTACCGTAAGGCTGGCTCCCATCCAACTCGACCTACTAATCCAACACTGCAATATCTTGTAGTGTACACATCGCATATATGAGGATTGAAATGATAAAAAAGCTAAACAACACGTGCCTTTTGAATTTGACAATTTGTTGGCTTCCTCGAGATCACCGGAAATATCCTTAAAATAAGTTGCTAAAAAAGACACTTTATTGTAACATCTGAATCTTATATTTACCGAAGTCAGCCGGCTTAAAATTGTGATCAAAACACCAAAATACTGTGGAAAAATCGCTATTAAAGACAATGAACCGCAATATAAAAAGCCGCTAAAAGTAGTGCGATAACGTTTGTGTTTATTCGCTTGCTACAGATTTCTACCTCCCAATTATGTATGCTGGTCGTGAGCAGGCCGAGCGGCAAAGACATTGTTACACAAGGGGGATTATCGGGTCGTTAAATTGGTAAATGCAGCGGCGGCCAACGTATTTCAATGGGCCCCCGGCTAATTTGGTTATGAGACAAGAGGTCTAGATGACTCCTGTTTTCTTCCTCCATGATTGTACTATGACCAACACATATGTACCGTGCATGTACAGTCACTATACAGTGTATGCAAACATATCATGTACAAGCTAGTGCTAGGAGTTACTGGTTAGTTCACTCCTGTTTAACCAAATCTTTCATGGTCGGTTAACTGGAAATTTCAAAACAGGGTGTCCAAATTGTTGACTTACAATACTTTTACATGTAAATGACAGATGAAATAGGGTGTCCAAATTGCAAATGGTGTCCAAAGACAGAACCTGATGTACACACAAATTATAGATCATCGGCAATAGCACATTGTGTATCAAAAATCATCAATATACTTCCCGCAATGATTGTTTTATAACCAATGCAGCAAAAAAGAAATGTAAAATGTAAATTCTTCCCAAAAATTGTTGGTTATATTTTTTAAATTATTGGTTTTGGTTAGTCATTAGAAAATTTACAAATGGTAGTGCAGTTTTGGTGGGTTAACCGAAGGCTAAGTAATCTCAATCCTCAGAAGTGGCACAAACTTCAGCCTTAAATCTTCACTTTTGACATACATGTAAGAGCAATTTTGTAATTTTAGATGGCACATTGGCACATTATGCTACATATAACTGCACGATGACATGCTCAATCCTTTATACTGTATAATTGTTTTGAACTTAGATCGTATCAACACATGTTTAGCTCCTCACTGGAGTATCGCGAACAGTAAATATGACATGAAGTGTGTAATCAAATGAAGTAAGTTAAACACCAATATCCAAGTAATATTTATATTATCTATTGTATAGGTCCATGGAATGATTATGCTAATATCTTGTCTAATAAAAATGTTGTCATAATTAATCGACTAAAACATTTCTTACCATGTATCTTGTTTGGAGGGTGACTGGGTTCCATGGGGTGACATCAGTGCATCTTGTTTGGAGGCTGGGTGACTGGGTTCCGTGAGTTCCTGTAGTGGGTGCTGCAGGGGTTCATTGAGTGTGCACCCGTCCATGGCGGTAACCTTAATACGCTTTAATATGGTGTAATGACGTGGCGCTGGAAACTGCCTGGCTGTTGCATCATCTGTAAAATATCACAAAACAGTTCATATATTAAAAACATTAATAAACAAGACTTTCATCAATAGAAAATAAACATTTTGGGAAAAAATAATATAATTACAGAATAAATTATAAAGTTATCTTCATTTTGAAAAATTTTGGAGGTATTATGAGAACACAGACTGAGGCCATTGGGAGGAAGACAAGAACAGCTGACACTAGGAAGGGACATGTGTGTGGAACATACCCTTGACAATTTCAGCGAGTGTCATATATTATCACTGAGCAACCGATCAAATTGGTGAAATCTAGTAAGGAATGGGAAGGGCCGGAGGGTATGTGTGCCCTTTTTTTGTATCACCTGGCTACAGGGTTGTTATATTTAAACTTGAGAAAAAATTTGAGATATGAACTATTTTTCCTCTGTGTGTAACAATGGTCAAACTGGTCCAAAAATCGGCTATAGTCTGGATAAGCTTGAGATTTTATTCTTTAAATTTCCCTTTTACTCAGAGATATTAAGACCAGTTGATGTGAATATTTTTTTTCCGTCCCCCGCAAGCGGGTTTATTTTCAGTGAAAATCTGAAAAAATTTCTAGCCATTAATAATTTTTTTTCAATGAAACTAAGTTCGACAACCAAATAAACACCTTTACTCATTGACATTTTGGGAGAATTAAATAAGGTTTTTAATTATTTACAAGTGTTTGTTCAGCACAATTAGGACCGGCAAGCTCGATGTAACGGCCTATTAGCGACCACGCCCGGTCGAAAGACGACATACCTGGAGAGAGAGATCAAGGCCCGTAAACAATGGATAAATCATCTTTTTTTAAAATGCTTGGCTGGTTGTCAAAGGAACAGGTCTTGGATAAAGGGGGTTAGGCAAAAATCAACAAAAGAGTGAACCTGTTCAGTATTTGCAGAGCATTTTGTCTGGGGCCACCAACCTGTGACCCCATGGACTCCTCGGGCAAACGACATGGGTGTATACAAGTCAGACGCCACGACGGCACGCCACGTGTGGCGTGTTAACAAGTCTCCCGGTGACACACAAAAATCGGAATGCGTGTTTAGACGCTCTCTGATCCGCTGCACACAAAAAATTGCGTGTATACACGGCATCCGAAGCGAACTGGTTAATAAGTAACTAAAGTTTGTGATAGTTCAGACTTCAAAGGTTATATTTTCTTAACTTCGTATATTTTGAAGAGAAAAGTTGACTGTACGTTTAATTTCTCAAGTGTGCCATTTTCACATGTATTATTGTCATATGGCACCTCTGCCTAATGGTCATAGAGACAAAGCCCCATATGTGTGGAAATTCCTTTAATCTTATGGTAGAATACTTAATGTACATAACTCTGTGGCCTTAATATCAGTGCATTCTGTTGAATAGGTTAATAGCCTTTATGTCTCTTTTAATAGCTACTTGTAAACTATTCCCTTGATTTTTTAAGTAAATAAGAGGCAAGTGCCAGGCTAGGGAAGTGTTCTTTGGTTTTAAGCACACCCATTTTATCCGTAGAGAATTTGTTTATAACAGTTTATTGGTAGAGCTGGCGGACTTGAATTGCCTTGTTTTTGACATTATGTTTTTCTTTACTCTGTTATACAACAGAATAGGTAAACAATAACAGAAGAGAGAGCCAAACGCCCACAGTAGCTCAGTTTGTTTTTGGTCATTTTAGCCAAGTACTGGCTCGATAATAGACTGGCACAGTCTCTGAGTTAAAAGGAAGATTTGGTGTTGTTTACAGTTACTTTGTTTAGTTTATAGAGAGTAGGGATGAAAAGGCCCATGATTAATTAATAGTTTAGTCATATTACTTTATAAAATGTTTTATTTTGCATTTGCCAAACTCCTGATTTTATGGAGATTTGGCCAGCTGTGATAAGCTTAAGTTTCCCTTCTGAATTTTCATATTTTTTATGTATTTTTATTTACTTCTTACTAGATTTATTATTTTTATTTGAGTTAATAATTCTTCTCTTACAAATCAAGACTAGTCGGAGTTACTTTTGTTTATTTTTATTTGAGTGAGTTATGAACTAGTTTTGAGTTCTGAATTATTTCATAAGAGTTAAAGTTTTGTTAATGTTAATTTCAAAGGAAATTATTTAATCTCCATTTTATTTGATTATTTGTTTTATTAATTAAAGTGCTGTACCAATATTGATCCTAACCACTGTCCACTCTATCGCCTCTTCTTTTCAGCAGGTAGTCCAAGGGTGCACATTTGGGTCAACAGTCAAAACAGGACATTTGACCTCTACTTCCCACTAAAAGTACAGCTGTAGTAGGAGGGATATAAGAAAGAACACCACTCTCTTTTTAATCTTCTGTTTTCTTGACCCAAACATGAGGATTGATTGAGTTAAAATTTCCATAGAGATCAAACCATCATTACAGAGATCAAAACATTAAGACAATTGTGGAACATCTTGAGTTTTCAGTGGATATTAATCATGTAAACATGTGATGTTTACATGAAATAATCTATCCAATATGATATACAATACCATTACTCAACACTGCTGAACTTTGACAATAAAGTTCAATGTTCACTGAGCCAATAATACCCATAGAAATGTACACTGCATTCACTGTGTAGCAGGCAAACCTATGACCTTGTCACATGACTCTATAGCTGTGACAATTGAACCTTTGTTTGTCAAGTGCCATTTTGTTTGGGATCCGCCCTAACGTTACATGTAGCATCATTTGCTCTGTCTTCGGCAAGAAAAATTGACTTCATTTTGTGTTCAACTGTCTTAAACTGACTTCAATAAAACAAGGTAAAACCACAGTAGGGTAAGCTAACATTTGTACAGATGTTTTGACAGTGATACAGTATATATACAATGGATAAGATCAGACCAACTGGTTTGTAGGGAAGGATTAGACCAACTGGTTTGTAGGGAAGGATTAGACCAACTGGTTTGTAGGGAAGGATTAGACCAACTGGTTTAAAGTGGGGAAGGTATGTACAACATTGATTACAGAAATACTGAATTATTATTCGAATGTTAACTTCATGTGATACATGTTGATATATGTAGAGGTACCAATCATCCTGAATAATTGTACTGTATAAAGTGATCTCATTTCAGAGAAAACAACAGAATATGCACATTAAAAAGTTGGTATTAAAAAATTTGGGTTTTTGTAAAAAAATAATGAATGCTTTTTCACACTTTATTCAAGACTTAGACTCGGCATTGAGCTGAAACTTTCACATGACCTACCCCACTTTTTAATGGGGGTGGGAAATCGTAACATCTGTCCAAATTTTTTACATTTGTTGCTCTCGCCTCTATGCTGTGCTGGTGGTCCTATAGGGCACATTTAGCATGGCATGGCATGCTACATGCTATATGGCAGGTGCCTCATCGCTGTATCGCTATAGCGTTTTATATACAACCTCAGATTCAGAGGCCTTACTACCGTAATTTTGGCCTGAAAATCATTAATTCAGCTGCTCGGTGTGTTTTCACAAAGTCCAACATTGTCTCCATCATCATCTCCATATTCACTGTCCACGTTATATATTCCAAGTGAAAAGTAGCAAGCATTTTAAACACAACGTCTGCCTGTAGACAGCATGTTAACAATAAACAACTTATGCAGTTTGAAGTTCGTGTCTCGCTTTGTCAATACCATCAACATTTATTAACAGCTAATTTGCATTGGAAGTACATGACCTCCTAATTCTTATTGGTCAATAATTGTGCGCTTATTGTCAAAACAAGACCCGTTGTCAGGTGAGTATTGACGTTTGAGCCTTTGAAAGGCTTGTAAAAACCAAACTTTCTGACAAAATTTTACTTGAAATTTTCAATAACACTGTTCCAAGAAAAAAAAATTATAAATCCTGGTAAAGTGAAATGGTAAAAACAAACATACATTGTAGGAAAGCGAAAACAAGTTTAATCAATGACTGGGTGAATAGGATATAAGATTTTCTGACAAAGAAATGGCTGAATCCTTTTCAAACATAATATTTTATACAGCAAAATAAAAAAGTCTGGTTTCTGGTCATGGGTCGACTACTATATCGGTGTGTGGTGACACATTTTTTTTTGTAATCTTTTTGGGTTGGGTGATACATATGTTAACATTACATTTTACAACGGTTATTGGAACAAGACCAATTTCCGCTACAAACACTTTAAAGTATGGTGTTAAGAAGAGGCCCACACAAATCAGACAAACGTTCATACCCTATGGCAAAATGCTGAAAAATTCCAATCGATCCAGCAATATTTGCTGCAATTGGGAGTGTTTTCATATGAGCAAATAAAACTAAAAAGGCTGACAAAAGTGAATGGGTCTAGGGTGGACGATGCGTGGAGATCAGAATCAAAAGAGACTTTTTGGGCCTACTGACAAGATTTGTGCAATAGGGTCTTTTTTACTGGAAGTTGTGATCCTATAAAATTTTCATTTCTTATATCATTTTATTAACATAAAGAAATGGCTACTTCTAAACCAACATTAAGGTTCAGCTCTAGAGAAAATCAGTAAGGATCATCTTGAATGCAGTATTTGCAAAGAGGTGTACAGACAACCCAAAATACTGGACTGTGTCCACAGCTATCTGTGAAAACTGTTTGAAATGATACCACACTTAACCAGAAATACAAGGATGCTGTCATGATTCCTTGTCCTTTGTGTCGACACCAGGAGACACAACTTCCCTCGATGGGTGTTCCAGGCCTCAAGACCCAACTTCTATCTAATTGGTCTTGTTGAGTTGAGGTCACACTGCAATACAAAGTTGGTTCAGCTCGTCTGGTGACTCAAAGCTTACCTGTAAATTTTATATGCAGGAGGAATATGAGGCTACACACTTCGCTGTCTAAACTGCGCTGGAACGTAATGTGTGAAAAATTGTAGAGAACTTACATAAGAATCGCAGCACTGTCAAAGTCACACCATTGCTACTTTGGAGGACTTTATGCAGGGGAAAGTAGCAATAAAAGAGACTTTAAATAAAAAACGTCATCCAGAATGCCAAACCCATGATGAGGGGTGAAGTATGACCGCAGTTCTACTGTAAACATGTGACAAGTTGATTTAGCCGAGATTGTACCAGTCCGAGATCACTGTAAACCACAACATGAGTACATTGATTGCAATAAGCCAAGCCTCATCCACATATAAACAGTGTTGGCTCAATTCTTTACTCCCCTTGAAGGTTCTCGCACGAACTTGAACAATCTCTCAACAACTGCCTCAACAATGAAAAGACAAACTAGGGCATCACAGTTGAAAGAACCATGGCAGAGGGTGAGAAACAGAGCTGATGAGATCAGGGCTGAGTAAACCCAGCTCCAAGAATTAGCATCATTGATGAAATCAAAAGAAACCTCCACAAAGATCATAACAACAAATTGGATGAATATGAGCAAACAGTGAGTGTAATCTCACAACAAATACAGCATTCACTGAAGACTGCCAAAGATGTCACCAACAATTCATCAGATCCTGACTTCCTTGCACTCTATCCACCACTATTAGCAAGGACTTGAAATTTCTCCAGCAGTCAAAGTCTTCCCAAAATTGATCACAAACTTTTGTCATCTGAGATTAAAGAGAAGTCAGAGGGTTGGTGATATCAATCTTAACCAAGGTGGAGCTCGCAGGAACACAAGTGGGAGCTGTGTGGAAGAATTTTGGGCAAAAAGGAGGTGGTTCAGGAGAATTTAATATCAATATAAACTTGAGGTATTGCTTGTCAACCTGGTGATGAGATTGCAGTGACAGACTACTGGAACAAAGAGGTGGTAATCTGCAGCACCAAGGGACATCAGAAAAGAACCATTCAATGCAGGGCGTAAGTTTCTTATGCTTGCACACATTAAATGCATTCAATAACATAGTGTACTGTGAAGTGCTGAAGAGTGCATGATGTTCTGTGTGTAACAAGACTGCACAGGAAAAATCTTATTAGGAATTACAAATGCAGAAAAAATGCCTCAATGACTATTTAAGTAAAAATTAACATATTATAAATGTGCATTTTGTGTGCTGTTTTTTATTGTGTGAGGTCTCTGCACAAGGGTCCTTTTAACTCAGACATTGTCTTGAACAAAGTCCTATGTGAGCTGATCTCAGTGAAGCACTACGAAAGCCTTTACAATTAATTAGAAAAAAAAATCATAATTTTTGGCCTAAGTATTGTTATTTTACTGTGCTGTGATATCTCTTATTATTTGTCCAGGTCCGCGTGACATTGCAGCTATACACAATCACTTAGTGGTTTGGGTGAGCACCACCAACAATGTCATCAAGATGTACAACAATGATGGCACACTTCGCGGCTGACTTCCACACAGTGCCTCATGGTGAGGTGTAGGGAAGACAGTAGTGGACCTATACAGTGTAAAGGGTGAAGAATGAGTGGTAACACATTATAGTGGGTGATGTGAAGAGGATGGTGGTGAAAGCGAGCACAGCCCCACTGATGGCTCGGCTCATTCACACTATGTCAGTCAAGACAGCACACCTTACTTCCTGGCAACCGGCAACGTAAAGAGAATAGAGTTGTGATCAGTGGATTTATAGCAACATCAAGTAGACATTGTTGACAGAAATGGTGCTTCATTACTCACAATCAAACCAACAATCAATGGTCAGGAAGTTAAATACTGTCAAAAGGTGTATGCTGTGACAGATCAGGCATATACATTGGGGTGCACAATGGGTATAAACACTGGTCATATTCACCATTATGATGATGAAGGTGAGATTCATCTCATGTATAGCTCATCAGGGGTATTTGCTGGCCATGGTAATTACATTCACTGCCGATGAGCACCAGCTGGTAGTGGCACGACCACTACTCCAGTGAAGATGTATCACAAGGTGTGATGTAATCCAACATGCTGCTGACTGGCAATCTCCCTTGTCATCATCATAATGGTAGACCATTCATAAATGTCCTTCGCTGAAGATAGTTTACCCAAACATACGTAATGTAGCACAGCATCTTGCCTCACTCTAGGATTAATCTTGTGTTGCTTATTAATAATGTTTGACATGACAAGAGGCCTGAAACAAAATTTTATTGACAATGGAGTCTTCACTTTGATTTAGGCAAAAAAAATTCTCTCAGTTTCTAGTCATACATGCCCAGGTTGGCTACAAATCGGTGATTTTGTTGTTGAAATTTTATTCTTACAAAGTATGTATATGGTTTGACTAGAGAGAGGCCTCACAAATCAGGAAAACATTCAGCATACCTAGATGTGAAAAAGTCATTTAAAACACAACGTGGAAGAATTCAATCGATCCAACAATCCAGCAATCGATCCAGTATATATAGTTTCATAACAACAAAACAAAAAAACTAGAGCTCAATTGTATTCGTGAACGAATACCCAGCTGTTCGCTATTTTTTATCATATTAACTTCCACTTTGAGCCGTGAGGACTTTTGAAATGTTATGACATCATTGAATGGATTGTGATACAAATAATTAGCTGCAAGATGACACAAAGATTGTTAGTTAATGTCATATAGTTCATGAGATATGATTGTTTTAACAGAAAAACTTCTTCAAACTAATGTAATTCAAAAACCGATGGCGTCATGCCCAGTGACGCAACCCTTGTTTTGTTGACAAAATTGGCTCATAAGCTACAATATCATATCATGTATCATTTGCATCCGTATTGTGTCATTGGTAAGTGTAATTTATTTAATGCACCACCTCTTTTAAAACATGTCACTAGAGGCTCTCTTATATAATGACATCATCAACACGTACATTGTGATGAAGTACCGTCAGTGATAATGTCATACTACAAAACCATGTTTGACGCCTTGTACCACGGGGCTATCTGTAGAGCTCTAACAACATTGCTATATTTGAACTTCTGGTTTGGGCCGAAACCCGAGCATTAAGCGTCTAATAAGGTCATATGTTGCAGGTGTCAATTGGTGTAGAGTGAGTAGCGACCTACAACATGGCTCAAAGATCATAATTATAGCTGGTAATGGTTCAAAAGTTATAATTTTTTAATAGTTTTTCAATATTAATCTTTAACTTGGTGTGGCAACTTGACACCTGATGACGTCATAATGGCCGTAATTTGTTTCCAATTTAAGTTAAGTGGGTTTCCCATAAGCTACAATATGACATATCATTTGTGGTAATGTGACATTGGCAAGTGTACAAGTGATGAAATAATAACGTCTTTTTACATAATAACCTGTAAGCTAGAGGGCGCTCTTGCATATGATGACGTCATCAAACCTACTATCCAAAAAGGTACACCCTACGGATGATTACATACACAGAAATCGCCTTGTTATTTTTTATCATATTGGCTGTAGAGCTCTTTAAACTTGAACTTCGGTTTGGACCGGGAAGCTAAAGTCAAAATAGGTCATATCTGTGCACGAAATACAGATGGGATAACGACCTACAATATGCCACATAGATGAAATTGATAGCATATGTGGTTCAGGAGTTATTAATTGTTTAATGTTTTTTCATTATTAATCTTTGATTTAGTGTAACTTTACACCTGATGACGTCATTATGACATCATTGCAATATGCACACTGTTACCTACTGTGCCTTTGATTATATAGTTTTCGTGCATTACCAATCGCATTTATGAACACTGCAAAAACATTGGAATGGGAAACATGTGTTATTATTTTTTAAAACAAGGGCTGTTTATCGCTGTTAAGCTGCGAAAAAGCTTAAAAAAAAAAATTTTAAACATTCTGAAGCACGTGGATACCAGAAAATAGAGACTATTATTTTGGCCTTATAATAAAAGCTCAAATGGATAATTGATTTTGATTATTTAATTACACTTCAATGATTTAAGTACTGAGTGTCTGTTGGAAATGATTTGACATGTGACATGAAGGCGGAGTGAGGCTTGCTTGAACCCATAAATATGCAGGATGGAACAACATTGCTTACATGTATGTTGACAAAAATTGCATCTGAAATGGTATGCAGATAAAGGGTTAACTGAAAAGGGGTCAAGGGACATTTCAAGTCCAAGATATACATAACCAACCTGAAAAAGTTTAATCTTACGTTCCGTTATTAACCTCGTTACTGATAGACCATTTGAAACCATTCCCAAAAATTTTCCCACTTTAAAAATGCCCATTGGTTTGTACACACATGGTGATACCATTTGAACAGTGTTATATAGTGTTGTATAGATTGGTGAAGTGTTGGTACATGTAGCAAGCTTTACTACCATTTAAATCCCATTCAAATGCATAGAGGGTCCATTGATTTCACCTGCTTACTTAGAAGTATCCAAACAAGGTTTTGTATTAGCTGTTACTACCATTTGGAAAGATCCAAACAAAGGTTTTGTATTAGCTGTACTACCATTTGGAAAAGATCCAAACAAGGTTTTGTATTAGCTGTACTTACCATTTGGGAAAAATCCCAAACAAGGTTTTGTATTAGCTGTACTACCATTTGGGAAAGATCCAAGCAAGGTTTTGTGTTAAACTGCCTACCATTCAAAGGAAAGCCATTTGGGGGAATCAATACTGTACACAGTTATTTCACCATTCAAAAACCCCAAAAAGCAAATGGTTTCAAATAGTTGCATCAACACTTGTTTGAAAAAAGCACCTGGGAACTAGGAGGGTTAAAAATGACAGAACCTCGGGCACAAAGTAATTTTTTCTAAGGAAGATTCCAGTTAGATCATCAACTTTACACCAATCTTTATCTTTCCTATGAGAATGGGAAATATTTCACAACAATATTTCCAAACAAGTAGTTTAATGGTTATGACACGAATCTGGCATTAATTCACTTGACAATTACTGTAAGAACACGCCTGTGAGGAGGGTTTCTACTACTTGTTGTTGTTGTCTGTCTATTTGTAAATTTTGCTCATTAACCCTCCTACTATAGCTGCCCTTTAGTGGAGGAAGTACCTACACAGGTCAAAACCAGTCAACTATGTTTTTGACCCAAATGTGAGGCTACAGGGGCAGTTTTGACTGGTTTTTACTGTCATTTTGACCACCACTGAGACAATACCAGACAATGCTTTTTTTACCAGTCAAAAACAGTCGACTCATTTGACCTGTAAATGTGCTTACTACATACGATTTTGATAGTGTTTGACGGTGTTTAAAAATGAGAACACAAACAATAATAGATACAAAAAGGTAAACTTGATTCATATTTTTAATCTCTACTTTTCAAAACAAATTGTCCGCCCACTTATCCATATCCTCTCCCACCTAACTCCATTTTGCAATCTTGGTACAGATTCTTAAGAATCTTTTAATCTTCCTCATTATACTTCCATTTGTTACTAATTATGTTTTGGTTCGTTTTGTCATATCTTGCTATGCATTTAATTGTTGTTTTTAATTTATGCCTATAAAATTTCAATTCTGAAATATATTTAAGAAATATAAACTTTCCAAACCTGGAAAAGGACAATGGGCTGGATTTATTGAAAAGTTTGAAAAGAGTATATCTAAAATATGAAGCTGTCGAATGGCCCCAAGATCCAAGTTTGTCGAACTGCAGATGAATAAATCAGACTTGGGAAGTCTCAAATTTTATCACCTAACAAAGGGGCAGAGCCATGCCAGCCTCATTAAATTCGACCCAGGCATGAGTGCACGCATGGGACATTCATCGGCGCGGACTGTCTGACCCCTTACTACCAATCCCGGACAGTCCACTGACTGTGTGCTGGAATTACAAGGAGTCAATATTGAATCGTCCATTACTAAGTCTTCTTGTTCTGACTGTTATGTTATAAAAGTTTTTGAAAATACAAAATTTGATTTGAAAATTTTAAATTGAATGCGGTACCCAGTGTCATAGAGGATCTTTATTGTTAAGCTATGTACGTGTACTGTATATTACATTTAATTTACATAATTTATTTATATACTCTGATATGTATAAATACAAAACAAAATATTGTCAAAATGTTTTTGTTGTTCTGTATAAGTCCTTATTAGTTTAGATTTGTTGAAAATCTTCTAACCCTCCTTATTATCAGTGATTGTTCTTTTACAAAGTGGACCCATACTTCAAATGTCACAACTGGGACAATATTGTGATATACTTTCTTATCTGAAGATTAATAGCATACCCCCAAGGCTCTTCAGAGAGATGAGGTAAACTGAAAAAGCAACCACCTGCTTTGTTTCATTGCAAAGAGCTAACGGGAAATAAACCAGTGCAGTAGCTTGGGGTATACACATGCAATTGAAGGTCAGAACAATTTACTTTGTTTTGTCCCAGACCTGAGGGCATTTAGGGGGTATCCAATATGCCATTCTTGTGTGCAGTGCAATATTTTAGGCATGCATAGAAAAAGCATTGTGTACTTAGCAGTTTTTTTTAATTGGCATTTGGAGACTGCATTTAATGTTAATAAATCATGTCTCTGAATTTGAAATCTTGCAATTCTCTTCATTTGTTTGTATATACAGTCCACTACATCCCTGTTCAATTTGCAAGTCACATAACAGCTTTTACGCCTGCATTTCTTGTCATCTCAAAAATCAAATTTTTATTGCTGCAATAATTTGTTTTCCATGGGATCGTTTACCACTGAGAAATATTATGTAAGCTAAATAAAATTTTGCCATTATCTACATAAGCAGCAAGAATAAGGCAAGGAATAAACAGCTTTGTTGCAAATTTGACCAAAGTAAATCATTTATTTTAAATATTTTCTGATAGCTCAGTTCTTACCGGTAAAACAACCAGCATGTGAAGGTATCAACAAAATGAGGTCTAAATACAGAAAATTTCCAAGAATTATTCACAACTGTTACAAAAACAAGAAGTGGAGCAAAAGTTGCCGTCTGACAACTTGTTGTAAATGTGCATATTTGTGAGTGGTTTTTCTCTGGTTAAGCGGTTGTTTTCATGATTATGATTATTTAGTTCGAATGATTGTTATTTTTACCCAACAAAACATCTGCTTCCGGGAAAATGAATATTCAAGCAGGGGGATAGCGAAGGTTTTTTTTTTTTTGGGGTGTGAAAGGGAAATTTTAAAATGACATCGGGTTTGGGGAAAAATTTTTTTTTTGGTAAATTTCTGACAACCTAATATATTAGACAACTCAAAAGACTAACAACTCTAATTGACTAGACAACTTAATTTTGACCCGACAATCCCCCTTTTGACTGGCGCCTAATATGACCAGACAACCCTTTGACTAGACAACTCTAATGTATTTTGACAACCCAATGTGACTAGACAACTCAATGTGACTAGAAAACCCAATGTGACCAGACAACTCCCAATATGACCCCCGCCTTTTAATATGACTAGACAACCCCTAATTTACCAGACAACTCTAATTATTAGACAACTCTTTATGACTGACAACCTAATATGACTAGACAACTCCAATATATGACTAGACAACCCCTTGGTTTCCCCCCCAATGGGCACTCTGTTAACCAGTTCAAAGGCCGGGGGGCCGGACCGAAATTTTTTTCCCACGATCGGAAAAATCTAAACCCCCCATAGGGAAAAACGGAAGATTTGTATGTGCCCAGTTGAACCACGCGGGTAAAAGGGGACATGCCCGGGAAAATTCGGCCACCCTTTTGGAAGCCCATTAAAAGAAAATTTAAAAAAATAAAAAACCTTCAAAACCTCCAACTGGCTTTTTTTGTCAAGGGGGTTAGGGGTTTAATGTGTGGGAAAAAAAAAACCTCAGGAGGCCCCCGAAAACAAGTTTCCCCTTTTGAATTTTTAAAATTTTTTTTTATTTTTATTCGTCCCCCCTTAATTTATTATTTTTATTTGAGTTAATAATTTCTTTCCCTTAAAAACCCAAAACCAGTTAGAGTTACTTTTGTTTATTTTTTTTTGAGTGAGTTACAATGGGTTTTTAAATTTAAATTATTTCAAAAGTTAAAAATTTGTTAATTTAATTTCAAAGGAAATTATTTTTAAATTTCCCTTTTATTTGATTATTTGAAATTAAAATCAACCCAAAATTGATCCTAACCCCATGTCCCTCTATCGCCCCTTTTTTTCAACCGGGGAATCCCCGGGGGACATTTGGGTCCCGTCAAAAAAGGACATTTTACCTCTACTTCCCCCTGGGGGACAGCTGTAGTAGGGGAAAAAAAAGAACACCACTTTTAAATTTTTTGTTTTCCCTTTACCCAAACGAAGGGGTTTATTGAGTTAAAATTTCCCTAGAATCAAACCATCAAGACAAGTGTGGGAAAATCAAATTTTGTGGGTAATTGGAAACATTGGTGTTTACATGAAATAATCTATCCAAATGATATACAAACATTACTCCCAAACTGAACTATGACAATAAAAGTTTTAATGTACGTCACTGAGCCAATAATTTCACACAAATTTTACATGATTCACTGTGTGAGCAAAAACCCCCGACCTTGTCACGATTCTAGCAACGACAGTTTTAAACTTGAAACTGTTTTTTCAAGCTTAATTTTTTTTGGGGAAACCCCCCAATGTTACATGTAGCATCAATTTTTCTGTCTTCAGCAAGAAAAAATTTTCTTCATTTTGTGTTCAACTGTCAAATGACTTCTAAAAAAAGGTAAAACCACTGTAGGGGGAATAACATTTTTACGGATGTTTTGGGCAGTGAACAGTGGATAAGATTGAACCCAAATGGTTTTAGGGGAAGGGTTAAAACCAACTGGTTTTAAAATGGGAAAAATATGTACAACCCTTGATTACAAAAATAATTAAATTTTTCGAATTTAAACCTTGATACATGTGGGGTACCAATCATCCTAATTAAATTTTTCTGTATAAAGTGGTCTCATTTTAGAAAACAACAAATACACAAAAAAGTTGGTATTAAAAATTGGCAACTTTTTTTTCCTTGGGTTTTTTTTTTAAAAAAATGAATCTTTTAATTTTTTAAGAAATTGGGCTTGGGATTGAGCGAAATTTCCCTGACCTACCCCTTTTTTAATGGGGGGGGAAATCCCAAAAAACTGTCCCATTTTTTAAATTTTTTGTGCCCCTATTGGGCAAATTTTGCCCCGGGTTTTTTTGCTGTCGGGTCATGCCACGGCATGGCATCATTGGTTTTATCCTATCGCTGTATCGCTTTTTGCTGTCGGTTTTCAAACCCCAGATTCAGAGGGTTTTCTGTCATTTTACCTTAAAAACATTAATTCCGTCATATCAGGGGTTTAAAATCAAAAATTGTCTCCATCATTGTCTCCATCATCATTCAATTTTTCCCGTCCACGAAAATTTCCCGAAAAAACCAAACATTTTTAAATACAACGCCCGTTGGGCAGCATGTAATCAATGTTAACCATAAACAACCCGGTTTAAATCTGTTCGTTGTCAATAATCAACATTTATTAGCTAATTTGGGAAGCATGACCTCGAATTTTATTGGTCAAGGCGGGTTTTCAAAAAAAGACCCCTTGTCAGGGGATGGCGTTTGAGCCCTTTTGGGGAAAATAAAACCAAAATTTTGACAAAATTTACGAAATTTTTAATAAAATGTTCCAAAAAAAAAAATTAATGGAAATCACAAGTGAAAATAAAAC
>CM055831.1:24033694-24095092 GCA_029582265.1 Zoroaster sp. YZ-2022
TTTTTTATTTTTCTTCATCTCATATATAATTTTATGTCACAATTTTCATCACTTTTTTTTCCCATGGACACCACAACATTCTTGGATAGAAAAATAAATTTTAAAACCCCGAAATATTTAAAAACAATTTGATTCATACTCTAGTATAATTCATAGAATAAACAAAATTTTTCTCAAAACATAGACAATCTTATACAATTGTCCTTAAAAGTTGAGTTCAGATATTTTGAGTGTATCCCAACCTGGTGAAATGAGCCAACATTTACAGGTCAAAATGATCGATCTTTTTTGACTGGTAAAAGCATTTTATTGTTATCAGGGTGGTCAAAATGACAGTCAAATATGCCCCTGTGTGCTTTTAAGGGTCAAAACAGGCAGTTGATGGTTTTGACCACTATAGCCACTAAAGTTCAACTGAAGCTAATATGTAGGGGGTTAATGCATGGGAACATACGAGCTTGAATTTTGTAAAACTTTATACTGATACAAGTGAATGTGTATACAACTCAAAGTAGTGAATCTGCATGTATGATGTGTTGAGGTTATTACACTGGTTTTTGATAACAGGCATTTATGTATACATGTAGTACCTTTCAATATTATACCCTGGTAGGGGCTTTCTATTATTCATACATGATTAACTATATCAGGAGTATTCTTGTAGACTGGAAGTTATTTCTAGTCCCAAGGGCAAATTTCCCAAATACAACCCCCCTCTGCCTTACCAGGTCCAATTTTTTGTTCTACAGTAAGTTCCCTCTGTAAGAGGTTAACTTAACTATAAATTATGCAAATGTATTCTAAAATGAATGTTTGACTTTATTGTCCTTTAAAAATCTTCAGTAACCATGAACTACTATTTTACAGAAAGGCTTTGCTTTAAATTAATTTTGTAATTAAATAAAGTAATAAATAACAAAATGTTTTTAAAATTTGCTTTAAAAGATAATAGAATTCTTTCCTGCAGAAAAGTTGCGAGGTATCCGTTTACTCCAAATACATTGTATGTACATGGTATTGTATCGTGTGATTTCTTTACAGATTTACAAAATGAGACCAAGGAAAGAAATATTAGTGAACTTTTTACACCAACCCATTTGAAGAAGCAAGGAGATACTGTTCTTTGAGGAAGATTCTGAAGGATTTGATCAATTGTATCACATCAACAAACTATACATGAAGTATTACGTACCTTGCTCTTGGTACTACTTTAGAAATTGTTTATCCATTGCATGCACAGCTAGGGCCCAGGTATGAACTGTTATTCATCAAGTTCCTCTAGTACTTTTCATACAGAACAGGATGAACTTTTACTTATGTCGGGCTGAAACAGATTTTAAAACATGTGTCACAATGGCAGTTTACATTTTAAACTTTTTTATACAATTAAAGTGAATCATTTTATTTCAGACGTACAAGGGGCTCAAGACTGAAAATTGCCACTTTATAAATATTTATGTTATTCCATCGGGGGTGGAGATTTTGGGGCCCGAATAAATAAAAGTAATTTGCTTACAACAAAAAGCACTAGAAAAATCAATTGCTTACCAAGCAGAAGCAAAAGCAAAACAATTGCTAAAAACATATAAATAACAATTTGGACTAATGGGTTTTTGCTTTATCTTAACTAAATGCTTAGGTCAACAACAATAGCGGCATTCTTTCCCGAGGACTGAATGAAGGAAAGTTCTACGATTATGAATTCGTCCCGAACTGCCCACTTGGCTTATCACGTACATGAGTGCAGTAAATGGCCCAAAGCAAAAAGGGGAAAAACCCAGCTTATCAGCCACCGTTGCTTTGCGTCCGTCGATCCCAATTTGACACAGGAAGTTTTATCCATGTTGGGCTGGCAATATGCGGTCAAAGTACTTGCAAATGTACCACAGTTGGCGGGGTTATCCCATTTCCTCTGCTACTGAGGTCTGGTAGCCTGGATTTTGCTAAATAACCAAAGTTATCTCCATGCGCTCCACTGGTGACAAGCATCCACCACGTGTCTCATGCCTTTTCGGGCAGAAATGTTTGTGCAAACCACTCAACATTTTCCTTATCAAATCGAAACAATTTTGATAAGTGCCCGGAGATGTCTCACACGATTAATGCCCTTGTGCATACATGATTTGGATCAACAGTGAACTAAAGTTCAACTGAAGCACATGTGGGGGGTTAATGCATGGGTAACATACTGAGCTTGAATTTTGTGGGAAATTGAAATTTTATCCTTATAATGATACAAGTGATGAATGTTTTGCATACAACTTCAAAGTAGTGAATCTGCATGTATGATGTCTGAGGTTATTCACTGGTTTTTTGATAACAGGCATTTATGTATACATGTAGTACCTTTCACAATATTATACCCCGGGTAACCAGGTTTTCTATTATTCATATTATAACCTATATCAGGAGTATTTTTGTAGACTGAAGCTATTTCTAGTGCACAAGGCAATTCAAATACAACACCATTCTGCCTGTACCAGGTACCAATTTTTGTTCTACAGTAAAGAATTCCCTCTGAAAAGGTTACATTAACCCTATAACATTATACAAAATGTATTCTAAAATGAATGTTTGAGTTATTGTCCTTTAAAAAATCTTCCTAACCATGAAATACTATTTACAGAAAGGCTTTGCTTCAAATTAATTTGTAATTAAATAAAGTAATACAATAATTTGTTTGCCAGTTTTGACATGCGAGCAAATCCACGGGTTATGGTTGAATGATCAATGATAGCACAGGCCTGAAACTAAACTGCAAGGTAATGACTTTACATGGCTGTGTAAAAGTGGGCATGCTCTTATATTTGTATTGTGTATCTACAAGAAATTTGTTGCAATCATCTTGCCATCAAATAAATGGAATCTTTGAAGAGTTCACAAGATCAAAGTCCAGCTTTCTATTTAAATGCCAGTACATTTGTTTGTTTTCTTAATGAAAAAAAAGCCATACAAGGAACTAAAGCAATTCAAAAAGATGAAACAAAGTGCCCTTGACCAGCTAACGTTTTGTGGACTTAAAAATGTAAGTATTAATTTGTAGTTTAAGTCATTAATGTAATAGTTTGAGCATTATTACTGTTATTATTATTATTTATTATTATTTTTTAAAGTAAGCTTGTTGCCATTTTATTATGTACCATTAGTGCAACTCTCTTTTTTTTTCATTATTTAATGGTAGTGGCCATTTTGTAATACTCCAATGCATAACCCAGTCCACTTCCTGAAAACCGACATGCTCACACCATGCTCACCATTTCAGTGTTCACGGCATGGGAAAAATGCCATGATTTTCTGCATAATAAAACCATGTGTCTGATTTTTATATCCTGCAAGACAAACATAAAACATTAAACCTTTCTCATTTTGACTGCGGGTTGTTTTTAGTTTTTTTAAATGATCAGAAATTTGACTCAACTGTTTCTTTATTTCATAAAATAACACCGTAATTACATTGCCTTCGGGTGTGTTCCAACCGCATGATGGCCTTGCGCTGCATTTCACGGATAACCTCCTCTCTTTCGGATATGTTTTTTGGTGTTACTGCTAGCTTTCTAGAGTAATTCTCCCCTGCTTCTGGCCTAAAAAGCGTCTGTGTGTGATGACAACGCGCGTGCATTGTACTGTGACAGGGACAACTTGACCTCTATAATTATTAGACTGTTACCCGTTCAAAGTCGGCACCAAACCATACCCCCATTGAGTGTAAAATTCTCGCCTTGTGTCACAAACTTTTCTTAAAACTTCAAAAATTTCTAATTTTTTGATTCTTAGAAAAACAATTAATAATCACTCGACACAAAAAAAAATTTAAAATTGTTTTAATTTCCCAATCAATATAACAGCCCCAAAAAAATTTTTTGGTAAAACACCTTCACGGGCCCTTTTAATCAAAACTAACTTTCCGATTCCATCCGTTATTGACAATCCCCCTTTTAATTTTTCTGATTTTATTTAATGCCACCCCCCTTGTATAGTAGGAGGTTAATCCATTCAAAATTTTGGGTTTCGGGGTTTATACCAAATACCCCACAAAATTTGAGGAATTACTAAGCCCTTTGTTTTTTAACCATCTATATGATGACAGTAAATGATACTGCTGATGGATTGTGAAAATTTTTATTTTACAGGGCATGGTGTCTTCAAAAAAAGTTTTCAAAGATGGTTTTTTTATTATCGAGGGGGTGTTCCAAAAGGTCTTTAAGGGGGAAAAATCATTCAAACCATGGACAAAGGTACAGAAGGTAAGTACATGTAACATAAGGGGATATTTGATAATTGGCTGTGCTGGTTTAGTTCCCCCAAGAAAAGCAAATTTTTTAAAAAAGCAATCCCCTCACATTATGGTAGTTTCATGGTAACTTTAAAATGAAATTTTTGTCAACTTTTTTTTTCTTTGTTGGCTCATGTACTTTGTAAATAAGTTTGCCAGTGTTGACAAAGAAACCCAGTGGCTATAGTTAAATGATCAATGACAGACATGGCCGAAACTAAACTGCAAGGAATGACTTTAATGGTGTGTAAAAGTGGGACCGCCTCATATTTGTATTGTTTTCTACAACTGAAATTTGTTGAAACATTTTCCCTAAAAAAATGGAATATCATTGAAAGTTAAGATCAAAGTCCAGTTTTCCATTTTAAAATCCCCAAAAATTTTTTTGTTTTCTTTAAAAAAAAAAAGCCATACAAAAAAAACAATTCAAAGAGGTGAAAAAAGCCCCCTTGCCCAGCTAACTTTTGTGGACAAAAAATGTGTTTTAAAATTTGAGTTTAACTTTAAACCCCAAACCCCTCCAGGGTTTTTTGGCTAGAAACCACCCGACGCAACAGATTGACGTTTGTAAAAGGGTTTTGACTGCCCAGGACCAAATCCATCAGGTCACAACTGGCCAACTCCCTCAATTTGTTACCAAACGCAGCGGATACAACTCGGGCATTGTTAAATGGGCCCACTCTTGAAACAGACGGTGCTTATGCACTGGCTTTGGGGAAAAACCCATAAAAGACCAGATTTTCCCATGATGCACTTTGCATCTGGGGGGTTTGGGGTTAATGTAGTTGACCCATTATTACGTTATTATTATTTTTTTATTTTTTTTTAAGTAAGTTTGATGCCATTTTAGTATGTACCGTTAGTGCAACCTCTTAACTGTCTTTTTTTTCATTACCCCAAAATCCCAAATAAAAAAGATGCAACAACGCTGTTGTTGTATCTTTTGCCCCGCGAAACAAAAAAAAAACCATTGTTCAGCTGTGGATCTTGTTCTTGAAAAGCCTGTGATTTTCTGTTGTTAAAGTGTTGCCTTGCAGGTCTGGGAAATGCCTGTAGGCGGTAAATTTAAAAGGTCTTTTTTATTTAAAAGCAGTCAACTCCTTTGCCCAATGCCCCTGGTAAAAATTGAAATTATCAAGTGTAAAGGGCAGTTTTTTACCCTCTGTGTTCATGTAATATTCAATTTTTCTGTGGTCTTTTTTTTTTATATTTTCCTAAGGAGAGAAATGTTACTTATTACAATTTGTTTATTTATCAAATTTAAAATAGTATCCCAACACCTTTGCAGGTGATTGGAAAAAAATTTTGAAACATAAATTAATCATACTTTCTCCCGGGTTTATGAAAAACAGTAGGGTCCACAGAACAGACTGTAAAGGCATTTTAGTTTTTTTGGACATTGTGTTTTGGGGTTGTTGCCCTTGACTAAAGGTTCCAACATGAGGTTTTTGGTAAGTAAGGTGGGGAATAAATAGATGAGTAATTATATATTTTGCCCCCGATTGCCACCAATGACAAATGTTAAAAGTCACATGAATATCATCACCATCACTAGAAAAATTTAAAAATTGCCATTGAGGCTAGTGTGAATTTGTTTCCAACTTTTTATTTATTTTGAAGTGGTCGAGTTTAGGGGTGAGTTTGCGGGGGATTTTGCAAAATCTGTGGACTGAATCTTTATTTTGAGCAATCTTTCAATTTTGTTTTCTTCTTTGTTAATAAATCTATTTTTTTTATAGGTGACCTGGTTTTGTACATCTACATGTACGTGTGTTGTACCTGTGTTTACTAGCGACTTGTAGAATAGATTTTAACTCAAGCCCTCCCTACTGTGGATGTCGTGCCGAGGGGTCTAGTTTGCGGCCCAGGTTCGGGTGTTGGCAGCGGGGGGGTTCGCCCCGGCGTGCCTTTTCTTGAGCAAGACACTTAACCAAAATTCTTTCCCACCCAGGTTTTAAAAATGGGTATTGAGGGCAGAGGTTGATTGGCCCTATGCGCTGTAATGGCAATTGAGCTGTATACCCCGGGGAGCTAAAGGGGTTTGGAATGATTTGAGCCTTATGAGCAGGGAAATAATATGCCCCTTTGACCCCACTAAAGGGGAACGTGCGCTAAAAGTCCAAAATTATTATTATTATTATTACTCAAATCATATTATAAACCCCTACATACACTTTGTATTTTGAAACCGGGGATAATGTACTTGGGTTGATGAAAAAATAATTGAGTTGAAGTTTTTTCCCCTTCAATTTTTTTAATATTTGTTATAGGGCGAGTTTGACGGGGGTGATTTTGGGGGGGGCAAACTGTGGACTTGACCATTTGTTTTTTGATCGTTTTTAAAGGTTTTTTTTTTCCCTTTTTTAATAAATTATTATTTTTATAGGTGATCGGGTTTTTTGTAATCTACATGTACGTACGTATGCTATGTACCTGTGCTTTTTTACAGACTTGTATGTAATTTTCTCAAGTCCAACCGGTCGAATATTATAAAGCCCTATACCCCCTTTGGTATTCTTGAAAAACATCATTTGGGAAAATTTTACGTGTATAAAAAAATTATAAGTTTGGAGTACTGATTATGTGAAGCTAAAATTTCATTAAATTTGACAGGACTCGTAATACTTGCTGTCCCCAAGACAAACATATCATGATAATTTGATGAATCCAAGAAAGGTTTAAAAATGATGGATCTAAAAAATTTTTCTTTTTTATGCATGTCATTTTTAAGATAAAACCTTTAAAACCCCAATTTAGTAATAAAAACAACAAATGTTCTCCCAGGTTTTTTGTAATCATAGTTTCACATAATTATTTTCCTTAATTATTCTTAAAAAAACTTTGGTGATCTTTACGTTTGTTCTGGGTCAATCCATATTTAAAAGGGGAAGGTACATTTTTTAAATTGCTAAATTAAAAATTTTTAAAAAGATATTAATGAAGTTGTTTGTCGTTTGAGGATTTTTGTCAACAAAATACATTTGAGGGAGACCTTCTTTTCCCCTTTTAAAAGAAATACAAGGGAAAAGTTTCCCCCTTGTCGTGTAAAACACAGCAGGGAAAATTTCCCAATAAACCCCACAATTTTGGCTGCAGTTGAACATTTTAAAAAAAAAAGAATAGAAAAATAAATAAAAAAAAAGTGACTCGGGTCTGATGGGGCGAAGACCAGAAAGGGGAAAATGATTTTATTTCCAGATACCCCCAACCATTACTAATGTGATGGGGACCCCACATAACACCTGTTCTGTATTGTTTAAAGTACCCAAAAGTTGGGTAATTGTTTGGTTATTACAACAACAATGGGCAATAGAGGTGTTTTTCAAAAAACATGTATTAGAGTATGGCCCAAGGACAAAAAAAGAATAATGGGTCCTTCATCAGTTTTTTGTTCTCAGAGCCTTAAGTCTTTGTAAATCCAATGAAGATTCCCAAAAAAGTCCAACAACAATTGAGCAGAAGATTATAAAATTGTGCCCTGGGACCTCTGAAAAAAAGATTAATGGGGAATTTTTCTTTTATTTTTTTGCCCTTTGGATGATCCCATGTTCAATTTTCCTTGGTTCATCCAAAAAGTACAACTCTCTCCCCTCCCTCCCAGCAGTAAAATTTTTCCCTATTGAAAAGGAATTTAAAAGGCTACATGGGATTTTGTCTGCCCAAATCTTTTTTTTTCCCCCAACACCATCTATGGGACTTGTGTGGGCCCCCACACGGGGAACCAGTATTTGTTTCGATTTTTCATGTTTGGTCAGTTTTTTAAAGCTTTGTCTTAACTTCATTTTGGGTGAAGAATGGTTAAAAGGAAAAACCCAAAGGAGGTACAGGGGGTAGTCAAAATAAAATTAGTATGGGTTTAGCTGATACTGATGTACTACACAACATTAGTTTTAAATTTTTACATGATATTGACACATTTTTTTTGGGATTCCCCCTCAATATAAAAAAATTCCATGGAATAAATTTATGACTGTTCTTCAAGCGGAAACTCTGTTACATAACTCAACTTAAAATTTAGATTGATGTTTACGCAACAAAAACAAAACTGTAAAAAACTTTAAAAGGGAAAAAAAGGACCCACTAATGAGGGGAATTTTGAAAAAAAAATTATTGCGAAGGCCAATGTATGTTTTTTAAACCCAAAAAATTATATTAAAAAAAATTTACCAGTGCCCTTTTGGAATCAGAAAATAACATCGTGAGCAAATAATGAGTACCATAGATGGAACATCGGGTAATAAGTGGTTTACATTTTCACATAACATTTTTTTTTTTAATCCAATTTTTCAATATTTACGGAAAAATTTATTTTTCCCGAAACAGATGAAACATTTTGAATGTGACTAAATAAAGTGCTCCACCTGTCATTTTTAAATTCTAGTTCGAAGTTATTTTTTTCAGAAGGGAAGTCCCTTTGGATCCATTAAACCCCGGGATAAGCAAAACCAGCGGGAAGTCACATCAATAGGTGCTGAACTTCTACGGGTAATACCATTTTAACATTTTGATTTGAATTTTTTTGGGAGTTTTTTTCAAAACATGGACCCCCAGTAAGTGCATAGTAATTAAAGAAATGAAGTAACCAAAAGTTGTTATCCATGTTTTTTATGATTTTTTTTTTTAACTTTAAAAATTAATAACCAGTGTAATTTAGGGTAAATCCAAATTTTTGAAAAAAACTGTGAGGTTTTCAGTTTTTTTTAAAGCCATTTTGGGGTTTACCATTTTGCCCCCTTTTGGGACAAATGGTAGAACCATGAAAAATTTCCATAAAGGGACAATTCTCAACAATATTGTGGAAATTGAAAACAGTTTAAAATCCTTTTGGATATTTTGGGAATAGTAGATTTTAACAAAAATTTGACCCCAAAATTGCCCTGGTCATTTGAACCCATTGATGTCAACAGTTAGATTGGTTAAACATTTCCCAAGAAAAAATTTTTTTAATCAACTCTGCATCAATTTCCTTTTTATCAACGCACTGTGACATGAGCTTAGTGTGATCATGGACCAAATAGACAAACCGTAACATGAATAGATTAAACTGTTTTTTTAAAGTTGATATAACACGTGATTACATAAAAATAATGGCTGTTTATACACAGAAAGCTTTTTATTAGAATTTCAGATACTTTCTGTTAATTTTTTTGGTTATGGGTTTGCTTCAATTTCTTTCAAAGGGAAGGTGCAAAGGGTCCAGCTTAAAAAGAATTAAACATAAAATGTATGTTAAAAAATTTGGCCAAATTTCAAAACCACTGCTGTTTTTCCCAACAAATCGGTTAAATTGGATAAAGTAGACTCATTTGTTATCAACCCTTTTCTAAACAATTTCCCCTGAATTAAGCTAATTTGCCCCCCCCACCATGTTTGAAGAAATTTGGTTTTCAATTTGCCCGGTGTCTCAAATTAAAATAAAGAAAAAAACTGGTTCCTGTTAGGTTGCGGGTTTTTTGTTTTTTACAAATTTGAAATTTTCTACATGTTTTTATTTTTAGGGTCTGCATCCCCCAGTTGATGATTTGAATCTGAATTAGTCCTGGGGAAAGAACAACCAGCTTTGAAGTCATCATAAAGGGCGAGTGCTCTTCGGGTAAACCATTGAATGGAAATTTACATATGATAAATGTTTATAGTTGGCTTGCACCCCTCAGACCAAAAATTAACGATGATGAGCAAATGTTGTTATAGTTTGAAAAATACAGATCCCTTGTTTTTGTTGTGTTTTTGATGTTGTCATGGGGGCCCCCCTCCTGAACAATTAATCCCATTTTCCCATAGGGGGGGATGCCTGACTGTGGTCATGTTTGTTTTTAGTCATTTCAACTCTGAAAAATGATACAGGGCAGCTATCATAAAAAAATTTTTAATCACCTGTTTGTCCCCCATTTCCCAGACTTTTTTTACCTGTGACCATTTAGATCCTTTCACGGTTTTTAAATGGACTTTTTTTTGTCTGTCAATCAAGAACCCGATTTCTTTTCAGGGAACCATGCCATGTCTCTAATAAAATAATGGTTTTAGGGCGGGACCGCCTGAATGGTAAGAAAAACCTACGTGGTCTGGGGAAGGACTAAAAGCAACCTAAAACACGTAATGAAAATTTGGGTTTAAAATTTAAAGCTTTCTTAACCTGTTTTTTAACCGTTTTTTTTAAATGTTTCTTCCCCCCATTATCTGCCTGAAAAACAAAAAGTGTGCTTTTTTTTAACTTATTAGAAAAGGGCATTTACAAGATGGAAACCACAGAAAAATTTGTCAAGAATTTAGAAATATATCATGGAAAAAGTGGGAAAAATTTGGGAAAGGATCACCCCAAAAATAAGGAAAAAAAACTTTTTACACTTGTTTTTTCATGGTATGGGTTTCCCTCCACCTATTTCTTATACATTTTCTCAAACCCTACAAAATTAGTGTGTAGATGCAAATTAGTCAAGTAAATGTAAAACATTGAACAATTGTTTCCCTGACACTTTTTAAGTTTAATTAAAATCCAAAGGGGAAATATATTTTTTGATTTGTGTGTGGGCTTGTTGTGTGAAGGTAAGTAAACCCTAAAAACCCTTCTTTTTTTACTTTTTTATCCAATTTTTTTTTTTTGTCCCCCTTTTTTTTTCTTAAAAATCGGGCCAACTTTCCCATTTCATATGAGTTCGAAATGCCTGAAATCACATTTACATTTGTATTTTTTTTGGGGGGGTTTGCTAGAAACCTGCATTGTTTCATTGTCATTATATCCTTATAATCATCTCAAACTGTTTTTGCAGTTTAGATATGAAAAACCCAAAACTTTAAAATTCAAAAAGTTTAAAAATATGACGGATAATGTTATTGACCTTCACCCGACTGGGTTGACCTTGACTTAAATGTGTGTGATCATCTGAACATCTGAGGTTAACAAAATTTTCTGGGCATTTTAAACCAAATTGATTTGTATTAATCACAACTAAAAACAAAAATTCATATGAATGAGAATGAATCACTATTTTTAAGTCTCAAATCAGGGGTTGGGGCAACAACACCATGCCTGATCAATGGTTTGTTGGGTTCATTTTTTGCCCTTTTTGTGGGGAACCCTTTTAAACCCTTTAGTGTTGGAATCCTTTAAAAGTCTTAGCTTTTGAAACACTTGATGAATTTAAAAAAAAGGGAAAACATAATTTAATTTAAAAAAATTCAAGGGTTTAAAGAAAAAATTTTAGAAAAACCAACCCCCAACTTAAAAATTTTTTGTTTTTTTTGCCCAAAAATTAATTTTTTCTAAAAAAAATTGTTTCCCCTAAAAGGGAAAAAAAATCAGAAAAATCAAAAGCAGATTTATTTAGAACAAAACAAATACAGAACAAGTGAGTAAAGTTTATTGTTTTGTTCTTTATAATATTTTTGTTAGGGCCCTTTCCTTTTAAAGAAATAGTTTATTGTTGGTGTTAAAAAAATTTAGTGCCTGGGGTTTAAAACTACTCATATCAAAAATTTAAACCCAAGGAAAATAGTTAGTGAGAAGTATTTAGTAATTAAATGTTGATGTTTATTTATAAAAATTTCTGTTTTAAACGGTTCTATTGTACAAATGTATCTTTAGGAATATTGGGGACAGAAGAGCATTAAATTTGAGCATTTTTTCCTGAATCAACGGGGGTTTTTCCCAAAGTATACTGTTGAAATCTTGATTAGAATTGAAAAGTCCTGTGCTTTTAAAATTACTTTTAGTGTGTTTTCTTTAAAAATAAAAAATACCAATAGGCCTATATTTTGACTAAAACATTTTACGAAGGCCATCATACAGGTTAAAAACTTTTTTTAAAATTGAATTTACATGATGACCTTTAAAAATTTTGGCTGGTAGGCGGGAAACACCAAAAGTTTCAGGGCCTTTTTAAGACTTGTTATCATGTACGTCTAGTGCCAATTACATACTGTAGAACCAGGATAGATGGATTTTACCCCCACCTAGACGATGATCCGACGTCACCCTTGAGGCTCGAATTTGGCCCGATACTGGAGACAGTTTTATTTGGGTGATGGCTGTTGGGGCCCCGGGGATGTCAAACTCAAACCCAAAGTATCCAAGAAACCCTTGAAAGGTAAGCCGGTGTAAAATTTATGACCAGTTGTTTTTCACAATTTGTACGTATATGCTCAAATTTGTCTGAAAACAAAAAGTTGAGGTCAACATTTTGTTAAAAAAAAGGTCCAATATCACCTGGGATCCTTGACTTTAAAATTTGAATTGTTTGAAAAACAATGCCCTGAAAAGTGGTCCTAATTTATTTATTAAGGGCCTTTTCCAAAATGGGTACTTTAGTGTTTTTTCACAGTGTAGAGGGGGTTCCCGGGGTGGAAAACTTGAAGGCCTCTGAAACCCATGTAATTTAAAAAAAAAAAGGGTTTTTTTATTTTTGAATTTTAATTTTTTAATGATATTTTTTTATTTTTATTTAGTATTGGTTTTAAAGGAGTTTTTATGGGGGGAACCCAAAAGTGTGTCTAAATAAAATGCAAACAGAATTTGGGAAAAACGTAGAATGAGTAACCCAAAAAGATTATGGGATGGGAAAAATAACCTTTTTCCCCTTTAAAATGGCATCAAAGTCCAAATCGATAATTTTGACGATTAAGATATTTTCCAAAAGAGGCAAATTGACGATGGGACCAAGTTTTTAAATGCAGGATAATCAATTTTGTTTAGATGCAAGGTTCAATGTGGATGAACTGTTGATGATTACATCCCTTCCCCCCCAAAATCCCCCCTCCGCTCGATATACAGGCGACATCATCTCCATGTTTCCCCTCGCCTCCAACAACATCGGGTCGCCGCAGGGGTCAACCCCAACTGTTATTCTGTCACGGAGTCTGGCCGGGGGAGTCGGACCTTATTTCGTTCCCCAGGGTGAAATCACGGGGGGGTCTGAATCCGGGGGCCCTTCAGCCATGATTCAATGTATGACACTCGCCGAACGTTTGAAGGCGGTCCGGACAGCCAGGGGGATGAGCCCCGGGGCGCCGTCTTTAGCCCCCCACAGGCGCCTAAACACCCTCCCGAACCCGAAATGTTCCCCAATGGGGGGGGAACATCATTCAACATCCGGAACGCGGCCGGAGGGCCCTGAAAACACCGGGCTGACGATGAGGCCACCGCCCCAGAGGTAACCCAGACACTCCTTTACGTTGGGAAATTGTGCCGAAAAGGGAGGTGGATTTGTTTGGGGGGTACCCGAACAATGCGGAGGACTTTTTTCCCTCGAGAAAATCCCGCTTCATCCCCCGGGGAAAATGATGGACAATCCGGGGAGCAAGTCGCACGCGCATTTGGTAGGGGGGCCCAGGTCCCGCCGAGGATGCGAGAACGGGTGGTAAGGCCCCTCCATTCCGTCTCCCCTGAAACGGGTTGGCATCCCCTGGCCCCCACCAACGATTTCCGCTGACCCGTCCGGTGTCGCCCGGGGAAAGCCTCGATTGAGAGAGGCTGGTACCCCCCCGGTACTGCGGGGTTTTTCCAGATGCTGGCTGCATGTGGGCTCCCTTGGGGGTCGCCAAAAGCACGATAACACCATTTTCTCTTCCAGTACGGGTGTACCCTGACACAAAAAATCTCTGCTCGGTATTGCTGAACACCAACCATAATCAAGTTTGACAAAAAAGAATTGATAGTAAAAGTTGCCCAATTAAACTTTTCCCTAATATCAAAACTGTTTTGCAAGTAAACACTTTTTATGGGATCAGGAAAATTTTTCCTGAACGTTCCCAAATTCCCCAAAAATCAATTTTTATGGGGAAACACTTTTGTCCTCATTAAAATGTTTTGGTAAACATTACAAACTGTAGCGGGGTTTTTTGTTTACTCCTAAACACATTTTGTAGCCCCGGAATTTTCCACACAGAGGGAATTAGGCCCTTTGTCCCAATGTAAAAATTTAAAACTGGCCCATCGTTTGACCCTCTTGAAAAGTACTCAAAATCGTCAAAAAATTTTCAGAGGAGTTTGATGTCTCATTTAAATGGAAAAGGGGTACCAAAACCATTATATTATCTATGCTTTTCATTCAGTCCATTCCAAAATTTTTTTCATTTTTTTTGACATTTTAAAACAAAAAGGTGGCGTCTATTTTGTACCATGGGTTTAAACACAGTTTTTTTTTACAATACGAAGCTGGTGAAAATTTGGGAAAATTTTTTAAAAGAAAATTTACCAGTATTTCGGTCTTTTTTGGAAGAAAACAGAACAGTTTCGGACAGAAAAAAAAAAGGGATGGATTGTTACAAAAACGCAATTGATCTTGGGGGAAATCCCCAAAACTGTTTCTTTTTTGATCGGAGATGATCCCGAGTAATTCAAGGCCAAAAGTCCGTTTTGGGGGAAACAAAATAAGGGCGTGGAATGACCTTCTACCCCTGGAGATATGGGGATGCAGGATTGGTGGGTTTTTTTCTTTTCCTTTTTGGGCTATTTTTCACCCTGAAACAACCATTTTTTTAGTTTTCCCCAAAAAATGCCATTAGAGAGGAAGGTTTTTTGCCCCAAAAGTTTCTTATTTTAGGGAAAATAGGCGTTTTTTTTTGTCAAACGGGTCCGCCTAAAGGGGGAAATTTTTAAAACCTCAATTGTGAAAAATTTTTTAAAAGTTCATGGGGAAATTTTTTTTTTTTGAATCTTGAAAAGGAAAACACGAATACAAGAATAAACTTTTATGCATGATGTTTGGTTTTCCTTTGAAACTGCAAAAAATGATAGATGAAAAAAGTATGTTTTAAAGTCTTTTAGTGGGGCAAATTTTTACATTTTTTTCCCGAAATACCCTGCAATACACTAGATGTCCTGAGTGTTTCCCACCCCACTAAATAATAGAAATTTACTTTTTGAAAACAAACATTTTAGCCCTACATTTGAGAATTGTAAAATATCCCAAAATCAAACCGGGGGCCTTGATCATTTGAGATTTTTTATAACCAGCTGAAAAAGTGGTCCTAATTTGATTTCAAAAAGGCCTTTTCCAAAATGGATGCTTTTCGTGGGGTTTTTTACTAGTGGAGGGGGGTTTCCCGGGGGAGAAAATTTTTCGGGCCCCTTGGGTAATCCAATTTTAAAAAAAAAAAAAGTTAGACATCAAACAATATCTTTTTTATTTGGATTAAAATTTTTGTATTTTTAATGATTTATTTAATATTTTATATTTAGATTTTGTAACAAGGGTTTTTTTTTAAAAATATATAATCAAAATAGTCTGTGTTTTGGGGTTACCGGGATTTAAACACATGTTTTTTTTTCAATATCAGTGTTTTGATAATGCAACATTTATCAGAAAATTTACTTATTCAATACCTTACATTTTATTGGGTAAAACAAGGACACAATGCAGTTACAATAAAAGGGATGATGATACCTATATTGAAATTACAAATGGCCAATTATACCCCCATAGACAGATCATTTTGGGTAATGTTTTTTTTATTTGTTTTTTGTTTCAAAAACCCTTCATTTCCCCTTTCAAAATGTTTTTAAACTTCAAATTTTTTTAAAGCCTTCCCCAAAATTTGAAATTTTAAAAATCTGAATTAAGGAACTGAGGGAAAAAAACCCAAATTTCTTTCCCTACGTAATTTTCCATGGCGTATTGTCCGATTCATTTGTCCCCCATAAAGTTAATTTAAATTTCTTTTCATTTGGACATATTCAACATTCATAAATTTTTAAATTCGTCGGGGGACCGGGGAGCCGGTAGAAATTTCACCAGTGGATATAACCCCAAACCCCTTTTTTCCCCCAACCCTTTTTCCAATCTCACCTTAACCTGAACCCCAAACCCATGCCCCAATCATAACCTTCAAATATTTTTTTTTCAGAGGCCTGATTTTTTTATAATGTGTTAAAATTTATTTGATAATATTTAGGGGATCTTTTGAGAGAACAGGACACTATAAAAACAAGCCTCCCAAACCCGCAGCTGCCCACCCCTATTTGAAAAAACTGGGCCCCCTTTCCCTTTTTATGATTTTTTTTCATTTTCTTTTGAAATACAGTGAGAACAATAAAAACAATTTATTGATGTCTGTTGGGGAAAATTAATAAACAATTATTCTTAGACATGTGTTGGTTTTATTTTTTACTTCATGAGGGGGCCGTTTTTTTTATGGGGAAAGGGGTTTGGGGGTTGTCTTTCATTTTGTTTTTTATTGGAAAAAACCCATTTTTTAAATTTTTTAAGAAATTTTTAAAATTTTGAGGAGGAAGGTTATTTACCCACTTATATGTTTATTATTGGAGAAATAGGCCCCTTTTTTTGTCAACCGGGTCCGCCCAAAAATTCCTTTTTTTTTTCTGAAAACAAAAATCTTTAACATTTGAGGTTGTGTAAAAATGGTCCAAATCATCCCGGGATCCTAACTTTATTTAGAGTATTTTATACTAGGCCCCGAAAAAATGGTCCAAATTTATTTAACAAAGGCCTTTTTCCAAAATGGATGCTAGTCAGTGTGGGTATTTTACAGGGGAGAGGAGGTTTCCCTTGGGATGGGAAAACTGACAGGCCCCTGGAAAACCTATTTTGAGAAAAAAAAAAAAAGGGCGACATCAATCAATATTTTTTTTTGTTTTTAAAAATTTTTAAAATTAATTTTTTTAATGACTTTAATATTTTGTATTTAGTATTGGTTGTAAGTTTATTTATTGGGGAACCCTATAATAAAAAAAGGGCCCAAGAAGTTTTTGACCGGAAAGAAGTTTTTTTAGGGGGAACCCGTCTCTTTTCCCTGAGGAAGGGTACAGTCTAGCCCTACCCAGTAGTCTTGCCAGGTTAATCCAAGGAAACGAATAGTGACGTCAAAATTTGGGAAACACGGATAATCTTTTGTCGTAAAGCGATACATCACACTTTCTGCAATTATTTTAGTCATGAATTAAATTGCCCTTTTTTAGAATTGTAAGATTTAACCATGATAGCATTTATGAGACTTGAAGGTAAAAATTTTTATTTTAAAAAAAGTAAATTTCAAAGATACCCAATGATTTGTTTTTTGGGGGCAATGAAATGCCGATCAACAAATTTTAATTCAAAAACCCGGCCTGACCCAATCCCGTCTTCGAAGGGTTTAAATTTTTAAAAAATAATGAATGCCCTCTAGCCTCAACAATATTGTTGAGGTTTACAAAAAAAGAATTTGAATTGAAAAAAACAACCCATTTGCTCTTTTGGGTTTTTGGAATTTTATTTTAATTGGGGAAAGAAATTGTTGCCCTTTTTGAAAAAAAAAAAAAATAAAAGATAAATTTGGGATTTGACCAACCTCCCGCTACCATTCCAGCGTTTTCAGGCATGGTGACTTTAATTTTGCCCGGGAGGTATCCTCCAAAAAAAAATAAAAAAAAAAAACCTGGAAAACGATATCGACGACAAACCCCCGGGTTTTACATGTATAAACAAAATTGTAAGGGGTGCGAACTTAGGATGGGGTTGTATTAAATTTTTGGGACATTTCTCAGATCACAAAATATTGTAAAATGTAAAATTTTATTTTATGAGACATTGGGATATTTCTTAAATACTGACCATGAACCCCATTAACGTTGGGTAAAGATATTAAAAAGTCAAAATTTTAAATGATATTTATAAACATGTGTAATTTCAAAAGAAATAAATGAAATATTACATAATCTTTTTACAGTTACCCTTTAAAATTACATTGTGTTGTTCCTCCTGTAAAAAATTGAAACAGTTTAAAGGTTTAAAATTTCACAAATTTTTACCAAAAAAATTTGAGTTTTATTTTATTATTTTCAAGGTTTCAATAAGAAAGGCGTTTTTATCCATCAGACCGAATCCAGGTTATTTGCCCGACACTTTTATCATCATCAAAAATTTTTTCACCCAATTTTGGGACCCATTTTCCCTTTTTGACTATTTATTTTTTTTCCGTGCATAATTAAAAAGGGTAAAAAAAAAAGGTACATGATGTAAACGGCCCCTAGTCTTAAAATTTATTAATAATTCACATGATACGGTCATATTACCTTTGTGCAAAAAGATCTAAAGTCACTAAATTCATCGTTAAACTAAGATACGGAATCCATGCCTGTTGAAAGTTCTGTCGATCGTGACAATACTGTCCCTTTAAGCTAGAAAACAATAGCATCTACACGGTGACCAAAACTGTTGGCACACCTTTAGACAGTAACATAACTTTATAGAAGAAATCCCCCCCTTGTCCACTGTTTATTGTTGAGGAGATCACACTGCTAAATGTTTCCCAATGAAAATCGATGGATTTCCTCAACATTGAATGAAGATGGGTGCCGGATTACGACATTATCATCCTTTAAATTACTATGGAGACCGTTCAGCTAAAGTTTGGTAGATAAGTATAATTCTTTACCCATATGTATGTGTTTAGTTTATTTTGTGGAAAAAAAATACAAATAAATATAATTAAATAAATAAATAAATAAATAAAATAAATAAATTATTTCGGGACCGCTTATTTTGGTAGTGTCATCAACTGGTTTTATTATTCCATGAGGCCAAAATAAGGCAGAAATCACTTTTCCACTGATGTTAATGAAGTTGATTCATTCAACCATATTCATCTGAACAACAAAAGACACCATTGCCATCGCCATACGATGACGGTGACAGGTCACAATGGAATATTCCTTATGTAGACAAAATTAATATCTTGATTCAACCGGTACCCTTTATATGAGCGGCGAGCGGATCAAGAAGCGTAAATTATTAACTATGCTAACAAGCTTGATGCGGTTATTTGATGTCTTTAAACACAAAGTGTTATTGGAAAGATATTTCAATGATTTAATGTGTTTAATTTTGTGTCAGCAACCTGATTTTTTTAAGATTTGTTTGAATTTTATTGCTCATTAGTAAACTGATACAATACAGTAACGCAGGTTATATTATATCTGCCTTTCTATTAATTTTGATAAAAAATTAAAAAATTTGTGTCAAACATTTTAAAAAACTGTTTTGGAAACAATTAACCGCCAAAATACGCTTAAAGCGCCCCCAGTGGTATTCTTAAATGCTGTCATATCGCTGTTTTACTGAAGACAACATTGTGCCAAATGTCATGGCCAACGGAACAAAATAAGGAAGTTATGGGAAAAATACTATTTTGACCAAAGATGAGGTGCTTTCAGCTCATTCGATAATCGCAACAATCGCGCCTCCGAAGTTTCATGAAAATTAGCTGTTAATGTAGAAAACATGGAGTCTGTTTGATCTAATATAAACATAAAACAAACCCCAATCTGTTAAACCCAGATTTCTTTATGCAACCAACACTTATTTTCCTAAAGAGACAACACTGACACGATCGGAAGTGTGTTAAATAAAATGTTACTATTTCATAGTGACAACCTGAGGATTTTAACATGATATCACAGGCGTAGCCAGAAAGGGGGCCCAAACGAAGACCTGCAAGTGTTGACAAAGAGGGGCTATGCCTCCTTCCCCTATGAAGAGCCCAGCAATAGCGCGAAGTGACCTATTTTGAAAGTAGTGGGGGTACATGCAATGAAACAAGTGTTTAAGGAATTTTTCGAACTCACGGCGGAGGTGGTGCGCCCGCTTTAAGGGCCTGCAAACCTTTCCATTCAAGAGGATCTGTGAGAGCATTTATGAGTTATTTCAAATCATAAATGTGACTTATTGAGTCCATTTTGGGGAAACACTTGTTAATATAATTGTGTAAATAATGGTATGAGTCCAATGTTGACCAAGACACAAGAGACCATCACTGTTCTCTCCTTTGTACCTTATTCTACATTTACAGAATAAACCATAATTTTATTTCCCAGAAAGTAGAGAGCTGCTGTCCTTCCAAGTATTTCAACCCCTATCAGACCAGGGTCACATGATTTCGTTAAACGTTCAAAGAAACTCATCCTTCCTATAATTATTCAATAACATTGGGTTACCTGTAGACATGTGACGTAATCTTGAGATCAAGTCTATAATTATATAATTTGCTGCTGTATTATGTTATACTGCCAAATAAACCAATAAATGATCATGATTGAGGACTCAAATGTATCGTGTTTCTAAGCTGTGGCTCATGTGTTGTTGTCCCTCCCCTGACTTCAGGAGTTATTGGGGAAATTTGTCTGTTATATTGATTGGTTTTGTTGTCTTTATATTAGAGCCTATTAATGGTGAGAATAAGTTATCTAATTGAATGATGATACTTTTCAGAGGTCATAATAACTGGTTTCTAAATCAGAAAAAAACGGTTTTAAATTCATTAATACTAGCTCTTAAATGTATATGCATATAAAATGCACACTAAACAAGCTCAATATCCACAGTAATGATCTGGCCAGATCTCATCGCCCCGGTAAACTTAGAAATCATTCATCCCTTCCGGTGCCTCCGAAAGCTAATTCCCATCATTATGAAGTTTACCACCCATACAGACCACGCCAAGATCAGATGACCAAGAACTTGATAAGGCGGAAATAGCTGATGGGGATAGTTATAAAGAACTGTTATATTCTTTAGTTGCTCCGGGAACAAAGGCCTATAGAACTTGTAATTGTTTTGGTGAAACAGTCAACATAAATACACATATGACTGTGTATAGTTAATCATGTATCAACTGCGTTTTTTTGTCTCAATTATATCCAGTTTTTCCGATATGATATTTTCATCGAAACATTAAGGAAAAATATCCTACAAATAAAACAATACATGAATAAATAAACCCGGTATCATATACGTGACGGCGAAATGATTAACTGAGAATTTAATAATTCCAGTTTATTTGTTAGTTCGTTTTACCATTTTTACTCAACTGCATTATTATTCGAATTAAGGAAGCGCCTCACGATTGCATTTCTACCGTGCGCTCTAATTTACACTGTTTTCGTCGAAGATCCATTTACATAGCTTCGTCTTCATATCATTTCAGGTAATATTTTTTGTTGTATTTTCAATTTAAATTTCAAGAATATCATTTATCTAAACTCAGATTACACTTTCATTAACATTAATACTTTCATTTAGTGATTATTTACATGGTTTCGTTAATTATTGATGTATTTTGGGAATGAATTAGGTGCTAAGAATGACATAGCTTACGATTATATTGAATGTCTTTAAGATAGACTGGTTTTATATATTTCACAATTGTTAAGGAGATTCACAGGTTTTATTGTTTAAACAGTTATTCCTAAGACCTATTCTTTGATTCAATTTAATTAGTTTGCATTGTTTCAGATATATCCAGATGGCAGACACTGCCTAGGTTTTTAAGCAACTGCAAGCAATTAATGTGATCCTATTATTGATCTCTGAATTTGATGCTTTTAATTTATTTGTTAAATTTACAATTTAAGTTAAATTCTGCCTCTCCGCATTGAAGTTGATGGATTTCCCAACTCATGTGAGTTTGCTTTTGTGTGTCTTTATATTGTGATATATACTAAAGCTAGTGAGAATTTTATTTATCTAACAATGATGATAATATTTCCAGAGGTCAGACATTGCTTCAATCGGCAAAACCGGTTTAATCATAATATTTAACTTTAATACCCCAGTTTCAATGGAGACATGCCAGTCTCAGTAATACTCTTCACTTTAGCTCACTGAAAATTTTAAAGGAGAAAATCATCCCCATATCTACATGAACGCTGAGATCAATTTTGTATACTGGCGGTATTATTTTGTCATCAAGCTGAACAAACATCGTGCTGCCTAGTTGAATACCGCCACCAACGGCATGTTCTGTCGCGTAGGTTTACGCTAAAATTAAACAGCTTTGAAGCCACCTGACCAAAGCGCCAGTCATGTTCCCCGTCTACTAACAGTTGTAATTATGGCGGACATTCTAACAATGAGTAAGGTTATCGTCTCATAATGCCAACAATGAATATATTATCCAAAGTTGCAAATGTCAATATCCAACTTGAATGACTGAAGTGTAGCCAACTTCAGCCAGAGCTAAAATTACCCAACACGAAAAAACATCATTATTTGGAAAACATCCAACAATTCGTCACCGTTTTCACGACGTGCCAATTTGGGAAAATAGTACTTTAGTTTGATTTTTGAATTATTTATTGAAATCACCGAATTCCATAAAATGCAGTCAAAAATCATTAGTTTTGTAATTATAATTAATTGGCCAAGGGCAAATGTTTTCATTGAAGGAACAATTACACAGTATCGTTTACGGTAATATCTATGTTTTAAAATGTACCATGTCACATTCAAGACGCAAAATACATGCAAATGTAAAATGTCTTCTGTGAAAGAACAGATTTCAACTGTCCACTGTACAACAATTGCAGCATCGCGCCACTACCGATCAACAAATAGCTCACACGTACGAGCTTCACTGGTTCACGACATGATAACCGCATAGTTTTGGTACACGCGCCAGAGTTATTTATAGGTCTGCAGCGGCGCGCGCTGCCTGTTTTCACGAAGTGACACCGTATTTATAAACTGTAATTATCTACAAATAATTGTCCCGTTGTTGTAACTTGCACATTTGAGAAGCTTGAAATTGTACTTCAAACAGTGCACATAACCTGGCAATACCTCCGTTAATGATGGTGAAACCAATTTCAAAAGTATAAACTTGTAAAACTCGATTATCTCGAAACGTGTGTATTTGTGCTGTGTGGCCTAATTTGCACTTCGTGAAAACGGTGACGATTTGTGGGATTTATTTTACCCATCACATTTGCCTTATACTGTTTTAAACATCTTTTAGTACAAATACAAGAAAGAATAAAGAAAACTATACACTATAGAGCATGTACAATACGAAATCACAAACAAAGAAACAACAGCCAAATAAAACCAAACTAGCGATTTGATTGATTAACACTGAGATTATCAGTTATCACTGAAGATTTACCATTTGTTTACTTCATGAAATTGGGAAATTTGGTCCAGTCCATCTTTTAGGATGTAAAACAAATATGTCTATATCCTGTGACGTAGGCGGATGAATAGGAATTCAGTTCAAAATATCCCAATACCTATAACGTTTTCAAAGAGTAGTGAGTAGGTGAGAAAGGCACGATTTTAGCTGTTGATAATTAGTGATAAATCCATTCTCACCAGCGCGGTCTGCAAGAACCACACAGTGGCACCCAGGGGGTCTTGGGGCCTGAGCCCCCCCCAAGGGCCCGCTGATGTTTTATTTTATTTAAAGAAGGAGCCAGGAAAGAGCAGAAAATCTGAGCCCAAGTCTCAGTTCACAGAGGAGTTCGGCAGAGTATAGGGCAGGTACAAGGGATGGGGACTCAGGAGACTCAAGCTCCCCTCCAAAAGTTTTTCATTTATCCACTCACTATTATATTTTACGGCATTGTATGCATGTGGCTGTAAGCTGATGGCCACCAGTATATATAATGCTACTTATATTATTCTCCCCTGCCATGGTGCACCCTGATCAGGAGCAGCCATTTTAATTTTATTTTCATTTTCTGTTGTCCGTTTCTCTTGTTGAGGTCGTTGACTGTCGTTGAGGATCGTAAAATCGAACACGCCCGCATTATACTGAACTCTTTTCCAGTTTGTACACAATGGCCCAGGATTGGGTTTTAATTTACAAAGATTATGTGACACTCTTTAGCAAACACTGATTGCATAATATTGGGATTTGGCTTTGCCGCCAAATCTGTGTTTGAAAATTTAGCCCGCCCGAATGATCACAAACTTTACGTCCACGCAATGAAAGTATTTAACTATAGAAATCTTGCAGACGAAACAAGCTCAAGTTCTTACATCAAGAGGAGGAAATTAGGCGGAAGGTAAAACCCCACGAGTCCGAATCATGCCATAATGTCTTTTATGACTAGAAACCACCAGGAAAACATTTAATATGTGCCGTAGGTTCACTGACGAGTGACGACTAGGCATGGCTGCAGCCGCGCTAGCGGTTATGGTTTGGGTCAGCCATGTCTCCCCATTATTGATTTCAAATAAAATATTTTGAGCCTCCAATCAAACCTGGGTGCGCCATCACACAGGCGTCATGGATTAGTTATAAGCAGAATTTGTATTGATTTATAGTCTCAGGGACAAATACTCATGATTTAAACATCTTTTTCTATCAGAACAAGGTTTATTTTGAGCATGCCTCAATATTATAGGATTCTAGCCATGAATCGTCATCGGGTGTTTTGGTGGTTGAGAGGTTAACGTCTGCATTGAAGCAGGATGTGTGTTCGGAATCCTCTAAGTCGCTTGTAGTTTTTTCCATAGACACCAGAAAGCAATTTATATACAGTGCTATACACAACAGGAAGAAACAATTAAATCAACTCATACTAATTAAAACACAACTGTTCCCTTTAAATTTGTTTCGACAGACGTAAATTAAATCAGAAGTGATTGTGGCGGTTACTGCTTGATTGAAATGTATGACAAGTAAGCTTGTAGACATGAAATGTTCTTAATTTTCTTTCTGATATTGACAAAATACGATTAAACTATCGTCCAGATTTCAGAGGCCTAAACCAAACAATTTGAACCATTATTTTGACAGAGGTCTCTTCCGGTATGAATACAATAAACAAATATAATCACAAATTAATCTCGACAGAGTGCCATGGTCGAGCGGTTTAGTGCATCGGATTTGTGTTAGTCAGTCTTATCATTAGTCGTCAGAATGTGGGTTCGAATCCCAACCGCGACCATATGGTGTTGTGACACTTTACCATCATAATTGCTTTCCACCCAGGGGTAAATGGTAACGTGAGGGCAGAGTTGATTGTTGTGTTTGATTTGTTGTGTCGGTGATGTGCGTTATTTAAGTCCATTATTATTATTATTTATTGACAGTAAACACCTGATATTATATATTACATCAAAAGCATTGAAAACATGATCAACAAATACATTTCTTTATCAAATGATTGTCTGCACCCTTCGGTGATAAAACTGTAAACCTTCTGGGGGTTCAACCGGCTGGGACCCCACCAGGGATTTGCCCGACCCTGATACCGCATATGCCATTTAACCTTGAACGAATCCTGATTCAAATCCTGGTGAGACACGCATGACTTCTGCTGATAAGGATTATCTATTTGATTCAAGATATTTACTTACAACAACTAAAAGAGAGAAAAACAAAACAAACAAAACACCAAAAACTACAAAAAAAAATAATAATAATAATTTAAAAATAAATAATAAATAAATAACGCAAAATAACGCAAAAACAAATAACCCAAAAAATATTTTAAAAAATCTGATAACAAAATATGGCTCAGGACGCTGTCTCACAACAGAATTAGTTACAATTGCATAACTATTTCGATACAAAAAACGATCTTTGTACTTTGAATTAAATGAAGACACATACGATAGAATACATTATACAACGACAAAATAGTCGTGATGATCCATGTGGCACCAGCAACATTCCTGGGTAAGTTCACTAACCTGTTGTTCTCAGACCTCTAGATAGGAACAAAAGTAGGATTGATTATTTAATTAAAGTCGTTTATTTTGTTATTTCACCAATGTTCTTGATTTCCAAAGGCATACCGGTATTTGGTAAATATTAGTGATCGTTAATTACTATGATAATTACCGCAGTTCATTAATACTTGACTGCATCAACATTAAAATATAACACTGCCAAGTGCGCGACATACTGTGACGAATAAATTTATTTAAACAAATATTATCCCAATTCGTACTAAAACAAATACGAATATTATTATATTTTGTTATGTTAAGTTTTATTGGTAATACTGTCATCACCGTCAGATTAAATTTAAAAAATTGTTGCGGTTCCTGGTTGATTGAAATTGAGCATGAAATGTTCTAAGTATAAAGCATTGATACTGCTTAGACATTCAAGACAGTCAAATCGAAGCAGGATAACAAACCACGGGTTGTTACATACATCTGTCAGTAATATTTATCAATGGCCTATTTTCCTGAAAGCAAACTATGGAACGTTACAGTACAACAACATTTGTCCACGGCTGAAGTTCAATTATTTAAAAAGAAAAAAATAACAACTGATCCTTGGACCTGTTTCTTACAATTTTCATATATTAAACATTTGAACGTATATTTAAATGTTTTAAACAAGGAATATACTTTAATAAAATCATACTTTCTCCGCGGAATCGACTCATGTGGACTTTTACCGGCTGTCTGGCACTCTACCAACTGAGCTATATTTGAACATATATTTTAAATGTTTCCAAATTATCAAGTGTTATTCTATGGGAATTTATTTATTATACATTTGCGCAACTGAACGTTAGCTCATGTGCTGTGTCTGGCTTTGACTCTAATATCCCACGCCGCACCTTCAAAAAGGCTGGAGACCGTATTCTAGTTGCCGATACCATATCCTGAAACTTTACCATATAATATCCGGTAGTACTAATTCACTCAATAAATTTAAAGGTAAACTAAAAACACATTGTTTTAATTACATATTGTTTACTGGAGTGCACAGTAGCCCTTGGGAAAATGAGTTATTAATCGCATCACAACTTCTAGTTCCTTAATATTTTAACATCTCAAAAGTATTGGTATGAATTTAACAAATTAAAAAGCAATGACAGAATGACATGTTCTACACAGCTGTAATGAATGGTTGAAATTAACCGCATGCACAATTGACAGTGATTTGAATGAAAAATTCAGCGAAAAAGTTGCACAAAGCATTGCTTCAATGGCATGTTACATGTAGCTTTCTGTAAGAACTCAGTTATGGAGAATAATGAGACAAATCATATTAAACTTGCTCACCCTTCTAAACAATGGACATGCATGTTGCATGTTGCTCTTTTAAATATTCTTTTCTTATTATGAAACAGCCATCAATACCATTGTTATTGACGCATGAGTTCTTACAGAAACTACATGTAATATGCCATTGAAGCAACAAGCTAGATGCAACTTTTTTTTCAGCTGAATTCTATATTCAAATCACTGTCAATTGTGCATGATTGAAGTTCAACCATTTCATTACGAGCTGTGTAGAACATGTCATTCTGTCATTTGCTTGAATTTTAAAATTCATGCACGGTTGAGATATTCAAAAATATTAGGGAAACTAGAAGTTGTGATGGGTGTATAAACTTATTATTATATTATCAGGTCGTAACAGAAAATATTGAAAAAGCATACATATTTATTTCTGAACTCAAATAGGAACTACTGTTACAGATGGTGGTTAGTTCCTTTAAGACATTCGGCTGTGGCTTCTATTATTGTCACCCATGAATAAGCATTTTAAGTCTTGATACCACTGCCTGAGAGTATTTTACACAAATATATCGTATATTGTTCATTTGATCCACAAATACGGAAGTAGAATGCGTTGGGTTTGGGTGTAACTTCTATTAAGACCGGTTCGCCTGTATTACACTCATCTGAACACCACCATGAGGTTCTGTCTACTTTTCCTGTTGATATGATGTTTGTCACCATCCATGACACACACCATACCTCAGCCAGTGCCATGGTCCGTCGGCCCCTATTGTGACCTGACTAGCAGAGGCAGGAGTTACACATGCAGTGAGTTAGCCCACATGTTGCAATTACTCTTCCGTTGATGGCTGGCATTTCCATTCTCCAACGATAACCTAAACCAGACCCTCCAATTTTTTGGAACCCGAAGATGGCTTTAAACCAGACCAGTTTTTTGACATTTGTAGATGGCCCACTGACCGATCCAGGAGCACCAGTCGCTCACACCTTCAACACTCGAGCCAGCGACGATCCATAAACCTTTGCGTCCATTTCCCAGCGCCAGCAACTCAATAAGAAGCGGTTACTATAATGAACTTTTAGGTCTTTAATCAGATTGATTCCATTGATTTCATTTTGTTCATATTTATTTATTGTATTATTAAAGATTTACTTTGATGGCATAATTATTGTTGTTGTATAAATATATAATTATGGCTACTTTTCCATTGCCGCCTTTTGTGTCTACTGTGCCTTATTCTTTATACCAGCATTAGAATATCCGAATTCATCAACCTGCAGCTAACGTAAAATCTTCAAAATTATTCATTTGATAAATAGTAGCACTACTATTGTTAGGATTTATTACAAAGTTATGCCCACTTGGTACCGATGTTTGTGTACACACATGGATATAGGTGGTATAGGTTTCTTTCAAACCTTTTTGAGAGCTGCGTTCAGCTTGCTGTATTTCTGCTGGATCTTTACTATAACCGCTTGATATAGCATACTATACTGTAAAAATATAATTTACAGCAAATGCAAGCAACTCTATTTCCAAATAATTTGCTGCATTACAATTTACATAACATGTTAATCCTGATTTACACCCCTGTAAACGCTTAATAATTTTAACCAGTACGTTTCATTTTACTTGTTTCATCATCTGTGCCCACAACTGAAAAAACCCTGTCTCTGTCCGACCTTAGAGAGGAATTTTTGCCTTATTAATACGTGTGTCTTCTCTCGATGTGGGCGTTCTGATTCACCGAATTATGAGGGAGAATAACCTTAATAAAAGCATGAGGAATTACTAACAGAAGGATCTTTTTATTTGCATAGATGTGCGTATTACAGTTATAGGTGATGAATCTACTGATGTTTTCCATCGTTTGTATTTATGTGGCGGTGTGATATTTCATATAGTTCCTTTAAACCATTTTAGTTCCTTTAAGCTCATTTGCATATAAACGGTGGCCTTCGACGCAGTGAGGTTTGCTCATGCGACTATGATATAGTCCCGTTTGGTTTAGGGAAACATCTTGCATTGTGTATTACCCATTAAGGCTACTGATTAATTCAGCAAGTAAAATTATTGGGTCATACTGTGTTGCAAAATTGTGCTTTAGCATTTTGTTAAGGTAAACAGTTTACCGCGGATTAATAGTTGCAAGTGCTTTGGCCGCGGCTGACAGTTCCAGACTCTCTCTCTTTTCACCTGGTCGGACCATGTAATGAAGAAACTTCCGTGAGTAAAACTGGTGTTTTGCTGCTGACTAAACCATCATTTTACACCAAATTTGACCATGTTGATCAGACGAGGTTTGTAGATCACTATTGTCGGTGATTTTAGTACGGTACGAGAAAGTTTTGATTTTATTTTACTTGTTGCTTCATGCCTGTTGTGAAAGACAACGTGCTCGGGTAAACTGTGCGTGATCGTACGCGACGGCTGTTCACTGGAAATCTTTTGGTTCTTGGTGTTGGACAGTTTGTAGAGTGAGTGGTCATTTGTCAGCCTGGCTTGGTATCGCTTGGGGATTTGACTTGATCAGGATTTATTACATTTATTAGATGTATTTGATTAGATCTGAATTTAGATTTGGATTGATTTAGATTTGATTGATTGATTGATTTGGATATTGTATTTAGATTTGCATTGCTGCTTACTTGCTTTGTGCTTACCATAGCATGGAGGAAGGGTGAGGCCTAAGTAAAGTGATGTCATAATCAGCCAACTTTTCAACTGAGTTTAAACTTGATCGTTTATAATTTAAGAATAATACACAATCAAAATACAGCGTGTTGAATTTGTGAGCTTTATCAATAAATGTTATTATTTCAAATAAATCATTTAAAACGGTTACAAGCAGCTAAATTGAAGTTTTCAATTTTATTTTGTCCGACATTGTGAGAAGAGTCCATCTTAAATTAATTTGGCTTACTACCACTCTGACAGGTTGACACCGCCCTACCCTCTTCGTGACATTTATAATCGGACTTAGTTTCAGGTCCCATGACTGTGGGTGTAACTCCCACTTTGCCTCCAAGGGCTTAATGGTATAACATCATCACAGGGTAACGAAGTCACCGGTACTAGGGTATTTATAGAACCTTGTATGACGGTGCTATAAAGGATACAATACTAGTTAATAGGAGGATGGGTTACCTGTTCCTCACTTGTAGTTCGATCCATGAGTCAACTCAAGGCGCCAGTTCATATTGATGCAGATTTAGACCTTCTGAAACTTGTATGTCTAGTTCACTTTGATGAACCTATAGGGTTTATTTCTCAATGATTTTTCAAATTATTTGGATGATGGATGAGTACTGATCCTGGTGATACTAAGGGTTCAGCATTACAGTGTGTATCAAATTTGCGATTGCTTTTTAGCCTGGTATTTGAAAGTCAGTTGCTCAATATTTCCACATAAGAACCATATTTTGCAATGTTATTGCAGATTGTAGGGCCTTGCCTAAAACTAGGTTCAGGTCAAGAATACCTACAATCACGTGTGTCTCAACTAGATAAGATATGTCGAAGCAATTCCACTCCATCTATTAAGGCTAAACCATGGTGAAGTATTTAAGATTTTTTCACTGGTTTCTTGGCTTACCCAGGTTGTTCAGAGTGACCAGAATTAATTTTACATCTAGATTAGTTGTTCTTGAGTTTTGCAATATAATGATCTCTTTGAAAAGGATGGCTCTGAGAAGAGCCGGTTGGTTTGTCGGTCAGAGCCATCACTTCTTCCAAAAGAGATCATTACATGGTGTAAACTGAACAACTCAAGAAATATATATCTCCAAAACTCTTAAGTAAACCTCTTTCCAAAACTAATGATGTATCATGCCTTTAATTAAAACATAATTTAATATCACATATTTGCAATATTTGCACATTTGATGGTGTATGGAACATTTTAGAGTGACGGTACTGAGAGCAAAATAGACGGGAGATTCCGATTGAATTAGCCAAATACAGGTTTATCTCTATATTCTGATTTATCAGTAAGTTGGTATTAGTACCGAAGGTGAACTAACTAGCAATTGCAGAATGTCCTCACTTCAAGAATATCAACTTTGTTAGATTATTTGCCGACAATCTATTGCAAGTTTATACAATGTCGATTGCATACGACACGATTGTTCATCCGAAACTGGGCACCCGAACGCACAGTTCATGCTGCCGCGCGACGATATGCTATGAGCCTCCTTGCGGAATCTTTGACATCAATACGCGTTATGAATTACCTGGTGATACAGGATCGACCTAAAAGCGGTTAATCGAATAATCGACTTCAAAAGATTCTGATAGTGTTTAATGGTTCTGGCCAAGGTCTCGACCGAGACTATTAGGAGACCCGAGTCCGAGACTGAGACAAGACGAGACCTTAAGATTTGCGGACCAAATAGTCGAGACCCAGAAAACATGGTTGGTCTCGAGGAGTTCTGAGACCAAGACCGAAGTCAAGACTCCTGACACTGTTGTTTAGTATGTATTTATAATGAGTTCAGTTTCTGCATAGTATATGTAGATGATATTTCATTGAATTATAATTTATGATCACTGATCTCAAAAGTCAAATAAAAAAGACAACATTTAATCACAAAAGTTAGCGAAAGAAACACAAACAACATTTATTATTAACAGCACAGAAAAAGCAATCCAATGGCATCTATTCGTCATCTATTTGAAATTTCCGACGTGAGAACTGTTACCATCAACATACCATCTGGAAGGTAAAATGTAAGTATAACATTTGCCAGCCCATTTCGAGCTCGAAATGCAGCGGCGTAGCCAGGACTTTCAGTGGGGGCACAGGGGGCATTGCTTTTCTAGTAAATGGCTATATGGGTTTTTCCCCTTTTTCTTTCTTGTTTTTGGGGGCACTATGAGGATTTTCGGGGAACCTGCGGGGGCATTGAAATTTGTGGGGCACGTGCTCCCCCAGGCCCCTGCATATTGTTGCCGAAATAGGTCCTTTTGCAAACCGATGCAATAATTAACAAAAAACATCGCCAGTCAGTTCAACAAAATCAGACCTGAATGTTCCCTGCCGTAATATTACCATAGGCATGGCTATTTAAATTATCAACGGTTTAAAGACAGTTATGCATGACTGCAGCAAAACAGGACCATCCAACTTGGAACCCATTGTTGTACACCAACTGTCCCAGAGGCTGGAAGTGTGTTTGCTAGTAAGATGATCCATTACAAGGTGTTAAAGGCATCGAAGCCTTTGCAGCCGTCTCTATCACTAAAAGAATACGTACATATACATACCGGCTTTGAACCTTGCAAGCATACAATCGCCTGGTAAGCATTATGTTGTAAGCATTTCCACCCTCTGTATACATAATAAACTTTATATCAGAATTATCTACACCGAGGAACATTCTGTATTACGAGGAAAACATTGTTTTTTCCTTGGACTCTGACGCGCGCATGTGTATGATTATACCTTCCTTGACACACTGTCGTCCTACCCCAGCCAACTGGGCTCATTTGAAGAGCGCCAGCATAAGAACACCCCACCCTGGCCCCAGTGGTCTCAAAATGGACCCAAATCAGCCATAAACTGTGAATTACGTCACAGAGTCACTTCTGGACGCTAAGTTACGCGCTCATACATTTTCCAAGATGCATCGCCTGTGTTTACAGGGTGGCACCTTGATTGTTTCAATTCCCCTCATTGAAATATTGATATTTTATTTATTTATTCATTCATTCATTTATTACTTTGTAGCAACAAACATCACATAATATGCCAGTTTGGTAAACAAAATGCCAACATTAATTTAACACGTGGGCTCGCCCACCACTTCTTACATTTTTACTGTAAACCATGTTTGTCATGATTATTTTAGAACGTAGCTTTTTTGTATGTAATACGGTTTATTCTTCAAGTTAAAGCAATGTTCTGATGAAAAGAGTTTTGGAAATTGCCAAATAGTCAAAGCTACAGGCGATACATCTTTTAACTCAGTACAAAAGATTATCTTCAGCGACTGACAGATCACGTAAACCCTCCCTGGCAACAGGACTGAAAAACATAATTCCAAAACCTAGTTTAAATACGATTGGTTGCGGCTATCTGACATCATTATCTGGGGCCACCACGCTGAGCTCTAAGATTCTGACAACGAAGACCTGATCTGCCCACCACCACTGGTTCACAGGACAACAGCAATGGTGGGGATTGAGGAGGAGGGGTCATCGGGGATTCAAATAATTTCATGAGCCTGCTGAACGTCTATTAAACATTTTTCGAGGTCATCATAACATAAAACAAAATGTTACGCGGCATTACAGTATGGTACTGAGGGGGTACCGCCCCTGGTATGACTGCAAAATTTAGCTCACAAACAGCACTGGTACATTCTGCACCCTCAGATGTTCCAGATCCCATTTTACAAAATAAAATACACTCCCCCAACAATATCTGGCCTATAACGCCTGATTCCAGTCGAGGCTCACCACGGTGGAATCCCAACTACACAAGCTAAAGCAGGGTCACGGTTCAGCGCCAAAATCAAAGATGAGCAGGTACCGTAGACAGGGACACTGGGTCATTCAAATTATCGCACAATCGGCAGAATTCAACGCATAACATGAGCGTGGCATCCACAATTTTTATAGCAACGGCTCTTTTCCGAGCCAAATATTTTAAAGAATGATCTATGATCGTGTCTGCCTCTGTTTCATATATCTTCTGGTGTCTTGGTAAGGCAGTGTTAGCGACCCCGCCTGGGCTGTTTTTTCTGACTCAAACAATTTCAACACGAGTGCAACCAGCAACACTGGCTTCGACATTCATTTCAATATCCCACAAGAATGCCCGATCAAAAATATGAGCTGTCGCTCTGACGCGAGGCTCCATGTGATGTTGAGCGGGCTACGCTGATGATTTAGTCATCTTTTGGTCTTTCGAAAAAGATTCACAGACGTCCCAGATATTTTGGTGTCTATACTAGAGGAATATGGGTTTAGTTTTGAGCAAAACATGAAACCATGGTAATGAATTGCCTCACGTCACCATATCCAGACTCTGTTATCAAGGATCAAAGGAAACCAGCAACAACGTTTCAAATATCCAAAAGATCTGGGAACAAAGATTGACTGAACCTGCCAAAACTGGCCAAACAGAGCTGAACTATCGTAAAAGCTCTTGCCTTGCGCGTTTTGCTATACAAAAACAAGCAATTCTTTCAAAAATCACGATTAATTGAAAATTGAACACAAATCTTTGACCTCTGCCTGACATACATTTAATTAATTGCAAGGAGGAAGTTTAAATTTCATCCCTACACCCCAAAAGCCACACAAAGGTCTCATACCATCTGGCCAGTCGAAACTGTATTTCAGACAAAATGAGATTACCTAACAACTTGATAGGAAAGCTAGACGTACAAATACATTCATTCTGTTTGTCATTAAAAATGAAAACCATTCGCCTACCGAACGTTAACCCAGAGTCAAACATTGAAGGTACAATGAAGGAAATATCCAAAACTTAAAATATGAAATGCTCAAAACGCATAGCCCTAATCAGTTTAGTGAAGGAAACTATACGCAATGTATACACTGACAACTTAATATCGGAAGAAAACATGAGTTTTAAACACACATCCACGAGACCAATAAACTTACCACGCACATTAAAAATTAACCAGCATTTTATAACACGGTTTGTTGTCACGCCGATTGTAACTGCCGCAGGGGCAACTGAACAAATCTCAACATACACAAAATACAATAATCTGTCATTGTAGCAGGATATCATATTGGTCAACCTTGGCATTGTGTCCGTGCATATAAAGTATAAGATAATATGAGTCTTACATAGATGATGTCAGAAAATTATACTTGTTTCATTGTAACATTGATATAATTTACTTTAAGAAAGATACACAAATACTTTTTAAATATATATATTCTACAAGATAGAGCCGAAGCTTGGTTTTTCAGTAAGACAGTGCCAATACGAATATAAGGTGGGACCCACTATCAAGTCATTTCGAATTGAAAATATTTTATGAATGGAAACATTTTGTCCTCATTGAAAGCCAAGCAAACGTATTTTTTCGAAAACAATTGTTTTGACATAATAAGTCGTTTTTACACAATCAATTTTCAGTTTTCCCCAAAAGGAGGGCAACCAAGTAAGGGGTGGTAATTGGCACCCCTTATAAACCTCTTTCATAACAGAACAGAGTGAAATACAATAAAAAATTATATTTATGAAAGCAGTTTAAAATTTGTGGTGGTAATTGCCACCCCTTATAACAACACAGAGTTCAATTTGCTCCACAACAACACATTGTTCTTTCTCGAATGTTTGTTGGCAGAAGTGTTGTGGATGTGAAATGGAATTAAATTCTATTTGAGAATCGTTACAAATGTTTTAATTTACTTACTGCACAAACCAGGCTTCTCGCAATTATTTGAGGAAGATGTAATTTTAAAGCATTTGTTTTCCTTCCTTAAGTAAAATAAACAGAGTCTGATGAGAAGAACATTTTGAAATTGCTGTTGAAATACTAACATATGGGCGTTACATCTCAATAATTGTTGATGGCAAACGGAGATAAGGCAGACAACGTATAAGCATGTTCAACAACTTAAACCCTACTCACGTTAGAAATGTATGAACTAACTTTCTTGACATAGTCATTTACAAAGGAGAACTATTCTGAAAGAGTGAAAATTGGACACTATAGTAGATACAACAAAACGACACTTTCAGCATCTTGTTTGAGACTCCATCTTATTCAAGTTCTGTTTTAAGGGGCTTTAATAAATAGAAAGATCCAACACGCAAATACGAAAATGATTGTCCGATATTAAAGAACTTGCGAATCCTAATTAAACTGTCGAAGAACAAACACGCATTTTCAACAGCAGGGTGAGAAGAACAAACAATTACACGGAAACCACAACATAAGATTTCACCATTTGAAAACAAATTATCAAATACAATCCTCTATAAGTTCGATGTGTTGTTAAACTAGATATACATTAAAGAAAAAGAGTGAAAATTACACCGCAATTTTTGCAATATGAACTATACTTATCTATCGGTGGCTTCAACAAGTAAAACTGATTCAAAGGAAACAAAACAAAGGTTAGTCTTGGCACAGTACAGATAATCAATCACGTATGTTATGGTAGGATTTGAGGTTGTCACTGTACAAAATATACAATACTAAAATTCATCCATCGAGTATCGCTTTTGGTATTTTTCTTATTAAGCAAACAAGGACATTTCTTTATTAATTTCCATTTTATAGATAAAAATAAATCAACAACTAAACAATTGTTGACAATGTTCCACCTTAAACCTGTTTTACCAAATTGAATGAGATTATTGTTCGGTTTATGGTAAATAACGTTGTAGGTTGTATCACCAATCGTTGTGGATTGTGGTTTGATAATAACTGTCGCATTTTTTTCAACGAGTATGCTCTAGTCATAGTACATGAACATGAAGTTTTCACAGAACGTATACATTATTTTATGTCTGGAAACTTTTGGTAAGCTTTTTATCATATTTATAGAATACACTACGAGCTTACCTTGTCTGTAGTGAAAGTATCTGGAGAACCTTATATTCTTCTAGAAACGTGTCTGTCACGTAAAATAACTTCTAAATTAAAAGCTATTAAAGAGGAATAATGTTGGTTTTACTACAAGAGTAACTCATGATAAGAAGACTTAGTGTCCTCAACAACAGCACTATATTCTGTTAGTGCGACATTAAAATTCCATTTAAAAATTATTTAATGAAAGAAAACTACCATTGTCATCTAAAAGATCACAGACAAAATTGACTTCCAGCATCCCACAATGTTTGCAAAGCATACATTTCTTTTATCCAATTTTAATGTTATATGCCCTAACGTCTATCACAGAGCAGCAGCCAGCCTTGGCTGTAGTCTTATATCATTTGATTCTTAGTAACACGGCTGTATTGTCTTTCCATATAAAATTAAAAGTTAACATTTAATTACACACACATTTCGGAGGGTCCATAATTATTAGAATTAGGTAAGTATAACTTTAGACAAAAAGTAAACGATTTGACGACTGTAACTCTGCTGAGTATAGTAAGGTTCCGTTTACAGCACATAATCTGTGTAATGAAAAGAAAATATTATTATAATTATAAATAAAAATCAGACGGAAGTGTTTATATATTACAAACACATAGGTGTTCGGGCTTTTGTCAGGGCAGTGATGATGACGTCAGAATGTTTTTAAAGAAACTTTGCATTATTATTTTTTTTCATATTAAAGAGTACCTGTAAATATGATGTGGCTACCAACGATGATTTGTTTGAAGTCCATTTTAATGATTTGAACTTAATCACTAGGCCCTTACAACCAAATTCAAACTTCATTTCAAATGCAATGGTATAATAAAAGAAGGATAATGGATCGAACAAAACTTCTCTCTTCGACTACACCCTAGAAGATCCTCATCATATTACAAGGGAATTTCAAGATCAATAGATATTAATTACCCTGGAAATTTCAATAAACTGACATGTCTACTGCCAAAATCCAAACACCTCTGATAATTATGTGGTGAACCAAGCATGGAATACCCACCTGCCTCAGTCAATCAGACTAATGAAACATGCAATGACCCCTTTAAAAACATCTTGTGCAAAAACAAAGACATGTGCCATAACTAAAGGTATGAACTTAGAAAATCGTTTTGTAGGTTTTTTGTTTTCTTTATTTACCTGTTTTGAACTGTTGTGAAAATAGGTGCTGATTTGGACACCAAAATCCACCAAATCGGACTGAATTTTGTAACTACTCAGCAGACCTTTCTGTACAAATATCAACAAATGACGTGTCTATGAGATATTTTTAAGCAAAGGAGGGTGTACAACTCAAAGTCGCGAAGATTGTCAAATAAAAAAGGGCTGTTTCATTTACCGAGACGTGTGTTCAACTCATTAGTGTACCAATGAAATCTCGTTTATTCTTAAAAAACACGTCTAAATGTGAAAAGCAACTGTTCCATACATATGGTAAATTTCAAATTGAAATTCTTTGAGAGAGCATTTTATGAGTTTTACAACCCGTTTTCGTAGTTCCAGAGATGAATTGTGATTTTGACGAACCGTCGTCCCTCGCTAATAATGTACGGTTTTGAAAATATTTTTAATATTAAACTTGACTCCGGTTTGACAGGAAGTAAAGGTCAAATTAGTCACCTTGTCATATCTCTATAAGTAAATAATGAATTGACTTGATATACATGTACATGTATAACACCAACACCACAGTCATATAGTGTATAGTCTATATATCTCTTATAAGTAAATAATGAATTCACTTGATATACAATATGTACATGTATAACACCAACACCATGTAGTCACATAGTGTATAGGTCAATATCTCTATAAGTAAATAATGAATTGACTTTGATAAGTACATACATGCTTATAACACCAACACCACAGTCATATAGTGTATAGTCATTCTCATAAGTAACAATGAATTGACCGATATACATGTACATGCACACCACCATAGTCATATAGTGTATAGTCATATCTCTATAAGTAAATAATGAAATTGACTTGATATACATGTACATGTATAACACCAACCAATTACAGTCATATAGTGTATAGTCACATCTCTGCAAGTAAATACGAACTACGACTCACTGATATACATGTGCATACGATATAACACCTCAACACCACAGTCACATAGTGTATAGGGTCATATCTCTATAAGTAAAATAATGAATTGACTTGATATACGCGGTATGTACATGTATAAATAACAACACCAGTAGCTCATAGTGTATAGTCATATCTCTATAAGTAGTAATAATGAATTGACCTGATACACGTGTTACATGCATAACACCAACACCACAGTCATATAGTGTATGGCAGTCATATTCTATAAGTAAATAATGAATTGACTTGACATATGTATGCATGTACACAATTAAACACCACAGTCATATAGTATACAGTTATATTCTCTATAGTGGGTAAATAATGAATTGACTTGATATACATGTACATGTATAACACCAACACCACAGTCACATAGTGTATAGTCACATTCTCATAAGTAAATAATGAATTGACTTGATATACATGTACATGTATAACACCAACACTACAGTCATATAGTGTATAGTCAGTATCTCTATAAGTAAATAATGAATAATCAACGGATATATATGTACATGTATAACACCAACACCACAGTCATAGTGTATAGTCATATCTCTATGGGTAACAATGAATTGACTCGATATACCTGTACATGTATAACACCAACAATTACAGTCATAGTGTATAGTCATATCTCTATAAGTAAATAATGAATTCACTTGATATACATGTACATGTATGACACCAACACCACAGTCATATAGTGTATATGTCATATCTATAAGTAAATAATGAATTGACTTGATATACATACATGGAGCAACACCAACACCACAGTCATATAGTGTATAGTCATATCTCTATAAGTAAATAATGAATTAATTGATATACATGCACATGTATATAACACCAACACCACAGTCATATAGTGTATATTACATCTATAAGTAACAATGAATTGACCATATACATGTACATGGCACACCAACACCACAGTCATATAGTGTATAGTCACATCTCTATAAGTAAATAATGAATTGACTTGATATACATGTACATGTATAACACCAACACCACAGTCATATAGTGTATAGTCATATCTCTATAAGTAAATAATGAATTGACTTGATATACATGTACATGTATAACACCAACACCACAGTCATATAGTGTATAGTCATATCTCTATAAGTAAATAATGAATTGACTTGATATACATGTACATGTATAACACCAACACCACAGTCATATAGTGTATAGTCATATCTCTATAAGTAAATAATGAATTGACTTGATATACACGCATACGTATAACACCAACACCAGCTGGGTATAGTAGCCATCTCTATAAGTAAATAATGAATTGACTCGATATACATGTACATGTATAACACCAACACCACAGTCATATAGTGTATAGTCATATCTCTATAAGTAAATAATGAATTGACTTGATATACATGTACATGTATAACACCAACACCACAGTCATATAGTGTATAGTCATATTCCCATAAGTAAATAATGAATTGACTTGATATACATGTACATGTATAACACCAACACCACAGTCATAGTGTATAGTCATATTCTATAAGTAAATAATGAATTGACTTGATATACATGTACATGTATAACACCAACACCACAGTCATATAGTGTATAGTCATATCTCTATAAGTAAATAATGAATTGACTTATTATATACATGTACATGTATAACACCAACACCACAGTCATATAGTGTATAGTCATATCTCTATATAAATAATGAATTGACTTGATACGTACGGTATAACACCAACACCACAGTCATATAGTGAATATTCTATAAGTAACAATGACTGACTTGATATACGTATAACACCAACAATTCACAGTCAAAGTGTATAGTCATCTCTATAAGTAACAATGAATTGACTTTGATATACATGTACATGTATAACACCAACACAGTCATAGTGTAGTTATATCTCTATAAGTAAATAATGACCACTTGATATACATGTACATACACACCAACACCACAGTCATATATGCGGCACACATCTCTCATAAGTAAATACGAATTCACTTGATATATATGTACAACAATCAACACCACAGTCATATAGTGTATAGTCATATCTCTATAAGTAAATAATGAATTGACTTGATATGCATGTACATGTATAACACCAACAATTACAGTCATAGTGTATAGTCATATCTCTATAATTAAATAATGTCTGTACTTGTTATACATGTACATGTATAACACCAACACCACAGTCATATAGTGTATAGTCATATCTCTATAAGTAAATAATGAATTGACTTGATATACATGTACATGTATAACACCAACACCACAGTCATATATTGTATAGTCATATCTCTATAGGTAACAATGAATTCACTTGATATACATGTACATGTATACAATTTCAAACACCACAGTCATATAGTGTATAGTCATATTCTATAAGTAAACAATTTAAATCTGACTTATATACATGTATAACACCAACATAATTGCCAGTCATATAGTGTATAGTCATATTCTATAAGTAACAATGAATTGACTTGATATATGCTGCACATGTATAACACCAACACCACAGTCATATAGTGTGCAGTCACATCTCTATAAGTAAATAATGAATTCATTGATATATATGTACATGTATAACACCAACACCACAGTCATATAGTGTAGGAAGTCATATCTCTATAAGTAAACATGAATTGACTTGATATACATGTATAACACCAACACCACAGTCATATAGTGTATAGTCATATCTCTATAAGTAAATACGAATTGACTTGATATATACGTTAACACCAACACCACAGTCATATAGTGTATAGTCATATCTCTATAAGTAAATAATGAATTGACTTGATATACATGTACATGTATAACACCAACACCACAGTCATATAGTATAGTCATATCTCTATAAGTAAATAAAGAATTGACTTGATATACATGTACATGTATAACACCAACACCACAGTCATATAGTGTATAGTCAATGCTATTAGAGTAAATAATGTATTGACTTGATATACATGTATAACACCAACACCACAGTCATAGTGTATAGTCATATCTCAAGTAAATAATGAATTGACTTGATATACATGTACATGTATAACACCAAACAATACAGTCATATAGTGTATAGTCACATTCTATAAGTAAATAATGAATTGACTTGATATACATGTACATGTATAACACCAACACCACAGTCATATAGTGGTATAGTCATATCTCTATAAGTAACAATGAATTACCCATATGGTTATGTACATGTATAACACCAACACCACAGTCATATAGTGTATAGTCATATCTCTATAAGTAAATAATGAATTGACCCTTGATATACATGTGTTGTGTATAACACCAACACCACAGTCATATAGTGTATAGTCATATCTCTATAAGTAAATAATGAATTCACTTGATATACATGTACATGTATAACACCAACACCACAGTCATATAGTGTATAGTCATATCTCTATAAGTAAATAATGAATTCACTTGATATACGTGTACATGTATAACACCAACACCACAGTCATATAGTGTATAGTCATATCTCTATAAGTAAATAATGAATTCATTTGATATACATGTACACATGTATAACACCAACACCACAGTCATATAGTGTATAGTCATATCTCTATAAGTAAATAATGAATTCACTTGATATACGTGTACATGTATAACACCAACACCACAGTCATATAGTGTATAGTCATATCTCTACTTCACAAATTCTTTCTGCAGCATATAAACTATGGCTTAAAGGTGCAATATCATCATGATCAACAGGGCATGGAATCAGAGTGATAGTTTTAGATCAACAGGGCATGGAATCAGAGTGATAGTTTTAGATTAATTCAGTGACTGAAAATAATACCCCACAAGACAAGGTCGTATTAACGTTGCTGCTGCATAAATGAGCCAGTAATTTTCAGTCACTGTGCTCATCTTAAACTAGGACACCGATTCCATGCCCTGTTGAAAGTCTGCTCTGATTGTGACGATACTGTCTCTTTAAAGAAACCATCTATTCCATCAAAGGAAAGAAACATCTAAGCCAAGGCTGACTGAAACTCACCTGACAGAACAAAGGAGGAAAGGCATTGTGTCTCTGAGGGACTGAAACTCACCTGACAGAACAGAGGAGGAAAGGCATTGTGTCTCTGAGGGACTGAAACTCACCTGACAGAACACAGGAGGAAAGGCATTGTGTCTCTGAGGGACTGAAACTCACCTGACAGAACACAGGAGGAAAGGCATTGTGTCTCTGAGGGACTGAAACTCACTTGACAGAACAAAGGAGGAAAGGCATTGTGTCTCTGAGGGACTGAAACTCACCTGACAGAACAAAGGAGGAAAGGCATTGTGTCTCTGAGGGACTGAAACTCACTTGACAGAACACAGGAGGAAAGGCATTGTGTCTCTGAGGGACTGAAACTCACCTGACAGAACACAGGAGGAAAGGCATTGTGTCTCTGAGGGACTGAAACTCAACTGACAGAACACAGGAGGAAAGGCATTGTGTCTCTGAGGGACTGAAACTCACCTGACAGAACAAAGGAGGAAAGGCATTGTGTCTCTGAGGGACTGAAACTCACCTGACAGAACAAAGGAGGAAAGGCATTGTGTCTCTGAGGGACTGAAACTCACTTGACAGAACACAGGAGGGAAAGGCATTGTGTCTCTGAGGGACTGAAACTCACCTGACAGAACACAGGAGGAAAGGCATTGTGTCTCTGAGGGACTGAAACTCACCTGACAGAACACAGGAGGAAAGGCATTGTGTCTCTGAGGGACTGAAACTCACCTGACAGAACACAGGAGGAAAGGCATTGTGTCTCTGAGGGACTGAAACTCACCTGACAGAACACAGGGAGGAAAGGCATTGTGTCTTGAGGGACTGAAACTCACCTGACAGAACACAGGAGGAAAGGCATTGTGTCTCTGAGGACTGAAACTCACCTGACAGAACACAGGAGGAAAGGCATTGTGTCTCTGAGGGACTGAAACTCACCTGACAGAACACAGGAGGAAAGGCATTGTGTCTCTGAGGGATTGAAACTCACATGACAGAACACAGGAGGAAAGGCATTGTGTCTCTGAGGGACTGAAACTCAGCTGACAGAACACAGGAGGAAAGGCATTGTGTCTCTGAGGGACTGAAACTCAGCTGACAGAACACAGGAGGAAAGGCATTGTGTCTCTGAGGGACTGAAACTCACCTGACAGAACACAGGAGGACAGGCATTGTGTCTCTGAGGGACTGAAACTCACCTGACAGAACACAGGAGGAAAGGCATTGTGTCTCTGAGGGACTGAAACTCACCTGACAGAACACAGGAGGAAAGGCATTGTGTCTCTGAGGGACTGAAACTCACTTGACAGAACACAGGAGGAAAGGCATTGTATCTATGGTTGAAATGATAAATAACAAAAACATTTAATGACCATATAAGAGGAGAAATCCTCAATTCCACATGTGAATGCCTCAATCAAAGATTTGAAAGCGTCATTCCTGAAAGTGAAAACCTCCATCCCACAGGTGGAAGCCTCTGTCCCCATGGGAAAGACCTCAATCCCTGAAATGAAAACCTCAAATTGGGCAAACGTTCATACACCTATGTGGAAAATTCATTTAAAACACAGCACGGCAGAATTCCAATCAATCCAGCAATTTTGGCTGCAATTGGACATTGTTTCACAGCAAAAAAAAGAAAATTAAAAATGCTGACACGCAGGTCTTAGGCGGCTCATGCGGAGACCAGAAACCAGAGACTTTCTTTTTTTGGGGGGGGCGGTCCTTACAGGCTGCACCATGTAAGGTGACATACATTCTGTGTATCTTATAGGTACAGTGCAGGTTATAGGGGTGGACGATATCATGATAATATCTAATGATACGATATCCAAAAATTATCGGCTAAATCGGTTATGGTTTTGAAGATATCGAAATAATATCACCATATTAATGATAAAAATTATTCCAAAAATATACCCCATATCAAATTTTTAGGGAAAATATCGATTGATAGGTATCCAATTATCCGTAAAACGACTTTAAAATTCATTATCAGCTGTGGGATGGTGGGGGGAGAGGCTGTAGCATTTATGGCCATTCTGGTGAGTTAGTTTTTTATGAAGTGTTTGTTGCACTGAGCGGGAAAAAAGAAGTCAGCTCGTTTTAGAGATCATGTAGATAACTTCCCTGTAAAACTTACATGTAAAAGTAGAGTTATGTCCATCGTCTCTACCGTAATGATAAGATTTTTTTCATATTATTTTCAAAATTCCGCCGTATTGACGATATTGTGATATTGCCGATATTATGGCCATCAATAATCGACGATCAAAATTCAATATCGTGGGTGCATGCAACATTTAGTGTTTGAGGGCTAAAAATGAATGATTTTATAAAACCGTGGTTTATTTTGAAAACCGAATTTGGCGATATTTCAGTTTAGTAAAAATCCCTCGATTTGGTGTCAGTTAAAAAACGTGACTACTCGGTTTTACCAAAAAACAGCCCAAGCCGAATCAGAACCTAAGTCTGAAACTATCTTCAGCGGGAAAGAGAGTAACTCACCAACATTATAACACAAGCTGGTGTGACAAATGCCCAAATGAAACCATCTTCAGCGGGAAAGATAGAGTAACTCACCAACATTATAACACTAGCCGGTGTGACAAATGCCCAAATGAAACTATCTTCAGTGGCAAAGATAGAGTAACTCACCAACATTATAACACAAGCTGGTGTGACAAATGCGCAAATGAAACCATCTTCAGCGGGAAAGATAGAGTAACTCACCAACATTATAACACTAGCCGGTGTGACAAATGCCCAAATAAAACTATCTTCAGTGGCAAAGATAGAGTAACTCACCAACATTATAACACAAGCTGGTGTGACAAATGCCCAAATGAAACCATCTTCAGCGGGAAAGATAGAGTAACTCACCAACATTATAACACAAGCCAGTGTGACAAATGCCCAAATGAACCCATCTGCAGGGGGACCGAGAGAGTAACTCACCAACATTATAACACAAGCTGGTGTGACAAATGCCCAAATAAAACCACCTTCAGCGGGAAAGATAGAGTAACTCACCAACATTATAACACAAGCCAGTGTGACAAATGCCCAAATGAAACCATCTTCAGTGGGAAAGATAGAGTAACTCACCAACATTATAACACGAGCCGGTGTGACAAATGCCCAAATGAAACCATCTGCAGTGGGACAGATAGAGTAACTCACCAACATCTTCAGTGGCAAAGATAGAGTAACTCACCAACATTATAACACTAGATGGTGTGACAAATGCCCAAATGAAACCATCTTCAGTGGGAAAGATACAGTAACTCACCAACATTATAACACTAGCTGGTGTGACAATGGCCCAATGAAACCATCTTCAGCGGAAAGATAGAGTAACTCACCAACATTATAACACAAGCTGGTGTGACAATGCCCAAATGAAACCATCTTCAGTGGCAAAGATAGAGTAACTCACCAACATTATAACACTAGCCGGTGTGACAAATGTCAAATGAAACTATCTTCAGTGGCAAAGATAGAGTAACTCACCATTATAACACAAGCTGGTGTGACAAATGCGCAAATGAAACCATTCTCAGCGGGAAAGATAGAGTAACTCACCAACATTATAACACACCAGCCGGGTGTGACAAATGCCCAAATAAACTATTCTTCAGTGGCAAAGATAGAGTAACTCACCAACATTATAACACAAGCTGGTGACAAATGCCCAAATGAAACCATCTTCAGCGGGAAAGATAGAGTAACTCACCAACATTATAACATGTCAGTGTGACAAATGCCCAACGAAACCATCTGCAGTGGGACAGATAGAGTAACTCACCAACATTATAACACAAGCTGGTGTGACAAATGCCCAAATAAAACCACACTTTCATGGAAAGATAGAGTAACTCACCAACATTATAACACAAGCCAGTGTGACAAATGCCCAAATGAAACCATCTGCAGGGACAGATAGAGTAACTCACCAACATCCCCAGTGGCAAAGATAGAGTAATCCTCACCAACATTATAACACTAGATGGTGTGACAAATGCCCAAATGAAACCATCTTCAGTGGGAAAGATACAGTAACTCACCAACATTATAACACTAGCTGGTGTGACAAATGCCCAAATGAAACCATCTTCAGTGGCAAAGATAGAGTAACTCACCAACATTATAACACTAGCTGGTGTGACAAATGCCCAAATGAAACCATCTTCAGTGGGAAAGATACAGTAACTCACCAACATTATAACACTAGCTGGTGTGACAAATGCCCAAATGAAACCATCTTCAGTGGGAAAGATACAGTAACTCACCAACATTATATCACTAGCTGGTGTGACAAATGCCCAAATGAAACCGTCTTCAGTGGCAAAGATAGAGTAACTCACCAACATTATAACACTAGCTGGTGTGACAAATGCCCAAATGAAACCATCTTCAGTGGGAAAGATAGAGTAACTCACCAACATTATAACACAAGCCGGTGTGACAAATGCCCAAATGAAACCATCTTCAGCGGGATTAAACCAACATCTATGAACAAAATTATTCATCACATCAGTTTTGATTAACACAAAGATAAACCACAAATATATGCAATCTGAAAATACAATGTTAACTACTGTAATTTCACAGTTTTACATAAACTTACTTATATATTGTAATGTTGAAGATGGTATTATTTTTTGTCTCAGGTGAAATATATTTGTCTCGGTGATATCATTTTAATTTATTTACAAGTGGGGCAGCCTTGGTTACGCTACCGCTCTATCAGAGGATTTGCACATACATGTACATACTCACATGTAACTCCAGTGAAAGGAGGAGTCACCCCTGTCAACCTCCTTTGGCTATGCTAGTGCCCCCATCAAAGGCTTTTACACATGGTACGATGTATGTGTTCACTACATGTAACTCCAGTGGGGGTAGCCACGCCCCTGTCAACCCTTTGGCTATACTAGTGCCCCCATCAAAGGCTTTACACATGTGTATGCTCACTTACATAACTCCAGTGGGGGCAGCCACCCCTGTCAACCCTTTACAAGTGGTGCCCCATCAAAGGCTTTACACATGTACGGTGTATGTGCTCACTTACATGTAACTCCAGTGGGGTAGCCACGCCCTGTCAACCCTTTGGCTATGCTAGTGCCCCCATCAAAGGCTTTACGATGTACGGTGTATGTGCTCACCATATGTAACTCCAGTGGGGAGGGTATTGCCCCTGTCAACCCTTTGGCTATGCCAGTGCCCCACGTCAAAGGTTTTACATGTACGGTGTATGTATGTGTTCACCACATGTAACTCAGTGAGGGTAGCCATGCCCGTCAACCCTATGGCTATGCTAGTGCCCCCATCAAAGGCTTTACACATGTACGGTGTATGTGCTCACTTACATGTAACTCCAGAAATGTATCTACAAAATCAAACCCCTTACACCAAATCCTGGAGACAGGTGCGATAAGAAGTACATGTATACTATACAATGTATACTGAACAGCAACAATTTCAACAGTCACTTTCAGCTCACAAATTGAAAGCATTTTACATTAAATGAGTGAGTAGAATCAAAAATGGTTTGTCTTCTGTTTGAAAACTTGACAAGACCTCGGACTTGCGTTTCTTTTGCTATCCTCGGACTTGCGTTTCTTTTGCTGTTCAGTATATTATGAATCAACATGGGAATGAAAAATATATGTAAAAGGCAATAACTGAAGTGTCAGCTCAAAACACGTTTGATTTAAACATTGTGAAAATATAATAATAATAATAATAATAAAGATTTATAGCGCGCACATATCCATTCTGCTACGCCCAAACAAAGATAAAACATGAATACAAACAATATACAATGATAACATAGGGAAAATTATGCACTGAGATACACGACTTACAATGGAATTACAAATATACATCATCTTTGAAGAATCAGACATAAGATGAGTTTAAGCATCGACTTAAATCTAGTTATACTATGACAAGATTTGAGTTTAGTTGAAGATGATTCCAGAGTCTTGAGCTATGACAGAAAAGACCCATCACCCCAGTTCCGCTTTTGATGTTGGTTCCTTTAGAGTGACATGTTGCTGGAGCTTAAAATTGCGTGATGGAGTGTAGACTTTAAGTACAGTTCAGAAATATAAATTGAGCAATGTATTAAAAGATTTGTGAACAATTAGCATAAGTTTAAAACAATTCTGTGAAACAGGAAGCCAGTGCAGTTCTTTCAAGATTGGCGATATGGCATGATTCTTTGGACAAAGTCACCAACACGAGCTGCTGTGTTTTGTATGTTCTGAAGACGAGATATTTGATTCCTCATGGAGACCGAGAGTAGAGCATTCCGTTATCGAGACGTGATGTGACAAACGCATGAATAATTTGTTCAGTAGCACTTTTATTCAAGTATTTCCTTATTCGCTGATATTTCTGATATGAAATGATGATATGCTAACAATGTTGGAGATATGAGGTTTAAAGTCATTGTCGAAATATAACAATTCCAAATTACGTGTTTGTGATGAGGGGTTATCTGCGTATCACCAATTGGGCAGGTTAAAATGGAAGAGAAACTTTTATTGCCCTGTTGACGTGATCCAACAGAACAAATTCTGTTTTTTCGTCGCTCAATTTCAGGAAGTTTTGTCGCATCCAACTTCGAATCTCTTGAATACATTTCTCCAGTGTTGTAATGCAGGAATCGGCAGGTTCTTGAGAAGATTTAAAAATGTAGAGCCGTGTCATCAGCGAGACATGGTAATTTAAATTATACTAAAATGATATCACGAACTGGAAACGAGTAAACAGTAAACCACTGTGGGCCGAGCACGGAGCCTTGGGGTACAGAATAGCTGGTAACACAGGCCTCGAGGTGGTATTACCAATACAAACATGCTGAGGCCTATTTAAAAGGTAGGACTTATACCCATCCAGGGCTGTGTCATGCATTCCAAGATGATATTGCAGGCGGAGAGAAGGATTTTGTGATCGTGTCAAAGCAAGCGCTTAAGTCTAACAAAACTAATGCAGTGATTTTTCCATCATCCATGGCAGATAAAATGTCATTGTTGACGCCGGAGAAGAGCAGCTCTGCTCCATGAAATGGTTTATAGGCAGACTGAAATGTATCCGACAGGTTATTCACACGAACATGGTCAGAGATCCAGATGAAACAACTCATTGATTGTTTTCCAAGGTACTTTTAAATTGGCGCATCGGTCGGTAATTTTGAAAACTTCCTTGTCCAAATTGCCTTTCTTCAGGAGTGGTTTAACATGAGCAATCTTCTGGCTATCAGGGAAACAACTGGAAGAAAGAGATCTGTTTACAGCCAATTGTATATACTTAGCAAAACACATCAATATTTTGTTTATTAGTTAAGCACCTGGATCAAGTCTACACGATTTTGATGGCGATTTCATGATGAGTTTTGATCTCCGTAACACTAGTAGGCTCAAACATAGACAGTCTACATTGTGGATCCTTGCGTGATGGTGTTTGTGATAGAATGACAGGTACTGGGGAAAATAACGACGGATATTCTCAATTTTGTGACAAAAAGTTTGAAAATTCATTAGCGAGGTCCTGATTGGAGTGTGTAGATGGAAGCACTGGAGCTTTTGGGTTTATGAAGCTAGTTTTTCAACAATGTTAAAAGAGTTTTTTTCTGATCGCCAGAGTTCTCTTCCACAAGAGATGAGTAGTGAGTTATTTTAACCACAACGCGTTCTTCACAATATCTCGTTGGTTACAGTATTCTTGCTGATGTACTCCAAGTTTCTTTGTCACGCTTATTGCCTCAAGTTGACGACGATTTTCCTTGCAGCACGAATATCATCATTGAAACCAGGGGATTCAGATTGTAGTTTACAGTTCTAGTTTTTATGGATATGACTGCCCAAGATGTTACGGGCAGTAGATTCAAATAGATTGACACAAGAATCCAGCTCACCATCTTCAAGGTTTACATTTTCCAGTTGAGATCCAAGATCATGACATAAATCTCAATATTTACATTTTTCCAGTGGCGAGTAGTTGGCAGAAATGGTAGGCATGGGAGGGTTTTTAAGGTCTATATCTGCCATGATTGCATAAATGATCAGATAAGCCGGGATGGATATAGTTATATTCGAGATAAGAGGTGAAGTATTTTCATCGCTGCTATCATGAGGTCAAGATAGTGACCATATCGATGAGTGGGTGCTGTGATATGCTGGATAAGTCCATGAGCAGAGAGCAGATCTTTTAAACTGATTCGCATAATTGTTTGAAGAGATGTCCATATGAATGTTAAAACTGCCGGTTAAAATAATGTCAGATGGGTGCAAGATAATCCACAATTAATTTCTCAAATTCCTGCAGAAAACTGGAGAAGTTTACATGTTTACCATCAACATCCCTTTCTGGTCGAGCAAATATTAACAAGGCGAATAGATCTAGAGTTGCACGTTACCATCAGCATGCAGAGATTCAAATGCGTAGTCAATGTTAACACTTTTCATACTGACAGATAAACTGGACCTAAAGAGAAGTGCAACCCTCCAATCGGGTCTTTTGGTCTGGGGATAAGGATGGAGAGAGTTGGGCAGGAGTACACTCAGGTATTAAGTCATCATCGTTTAAATCATGTCTCGTTATGGCAACAAGATCCAAATTGTTTTGAAGTACAAAGTCAACAAATCTATCCGATTTGTTACATATGGATTGGAGTGTCACACAGAGTTGAAGTTAGACTCATCATGAACATTTGACAGTTATGCCAATGTCGCTTGTTGATGTGGTTAAGTTCACTGTTGGGGTTGATAAGGCAGGCGAATAGGTAAGGCTGTCCATTCACGGCTACCAGCTTTTTACCTCTATGTGCGGGCGTGTATGTTTTGGGTTGATTAAAGGCATCCCAAGAGAGTTCAACGACCCAATGCTGAACAAGATAAAGCTGCATCGGCACATGGGAGCGTTGTGAAGATTGAGCAGTTCATTGCGCTATAGGAAATTTTATGGAGCTTGAGTGGCAAGGCGTTTTTGGTGTAAGTTGACCAGTGTTTCAGGTCCAGGGTTTGGGTTTATGTCACCAGAAATTAAGAGTTCCAGGTGAAAGGTGGCAGATGAATTATCATAGTACATGACAGGACTGCCTCAAGAATTTAAGATGTATGGATCTTGGGTGAACAATTGTAGATTGCATCTTGCAGTCATCTTCTGATGAGTCATTCGCCGAGACACAAATGGTCTGGATATAGGAGTAGAATAAACAGGATGTAGACTCATTGTCTGATCACAAAAGTTGTTGATCCAAACAAAGGGGCTTGTGGTCAAGCTACAGGTTATAATTCTAGCTACAGCGTTATAAATCTAAATTAGAGCTGACTGCACAAATAAAATGAAGATCCAAAATGTATATACACTCAACAGTAAAAACCTCTGGAGAGAACAGACAAAAAACAAATAGTTTTTCTACTGTAGTATAAGAAACAAATGTACAAATACTCACATAAAATCAGTCCAGTAGATCTCTAGATGTAATAAGAAACTCACTAGTATAAAATGAAGACAAACTTAAAGCTATAAAAACACTTACTTAGCATAAAACTGGAGAGAGCTGTTATGGAGTGGCTGCTTGCTTAGGCACTCATCTTGGGATAAAAATTCACAATGGATTGTACTCACTTATAAAATGGAAGGATAGCTGTGTGTACCAATTAATATATTTGTATTATCGATTTGTACTAATTCTTGACAGAATTAAATGTCACCTTCCCTTTGGGTTAATACTAAACTAGATTGGTACAGTAATCGTCTGTAATGCATCCATGGTTTTATAATAATCAAGAGATAATAATAATTAGTATCAAATTTCTCTTGTGTGACAGTTTCATCTTATTTCATTGTGTCGACGCCCCAAAAATAAAGGCTCTAGGGTTTCTGGTTTTTTAATGCTATGGAAACAATTTAAAGCCAAACTTACTGGATCGAAATTGGAATTTATCAGTCATTACACCCTAAAATAAAGGCTCTACTTGGGTTTGTACCGCGAAAACAATGTTCAATCCTCACAGAAATTTCACGGAGCTTGCCGCAAGCTTGTCAAGAAAGTTAATGTAATAGCTTGCCGGCTAGCTTGCCGGCAAGCCAGGGTTCCGTAATGAAATTAGGCAAGCTTGTTGATAGCTTGCTGCAAGCTTGCCTGCCCTTTTACAGAAATATCATGGAGCTTGGGCTGGCAGCCGTCGACAAGATTGCAGCAAGTCGCGTTTGCGTAGGTTCCAAAATGAAAAATTGGGGTGTTGTTGCAGACAAGATTGTAAGCTGTTGCAATCTTGCAAGTTTGCAAGGAATATGCAACCAAATTTAGACACGCATCTTCCTCTAGCCACAAGATGTAACATTTTAAGCTTGCATATTATGCAAGCTTGCAAAAGCTTAAATACACCAGGCTGTAATTTGTCGACACATGTTTTCTGGATGAAACATCAGCTTTGTTAGGCTAACTTGTAGGTTAAATAAAAAACTACAGCTTATACATATTCGACATCTTTTGGTGGATTATAATTTTAGTCAGGCGTAGGCTGGTATTCCTGAGGGACACTTTTTGATTGTGACCATGCAGGGAATCATTTTATTGTAAATCAAATATGAATCATTTGTTTTTGGCTAAATATTATTTTCATATATGCAAAAAACATTTTTGAAATAATTACAACAATAGTATAGCCAAGATAATAATACAACCATTTAAGAATGAACAATCAAAATTTAAATGTTCATGTTAGTTATATATTTGTGCAATATATATGAAGTATAATCTCTTTGAAAATGTTGAATGCCAGCTTAACCAGGAGAAGGAGGTTGGTAATTGCTTATCCAATCTTTGATCACAGTAGCAGCATCGATAGTCATAATGGTAGTTTATCGTAGAACAACTTAGTCTGTGTATTCAAAGAAAGGAGACAAATATTAGAAAAAGCCAGGATATTTCTCCTTCCACCAAATTTTAAATTTGAAATGTGGCTATTATATATTTGCACAGATACAATTACATGCAGGTATGCCTTTTTTCTATGACATGTAAATCACCCCAAATTATTAGATTTTCGAAAAGGAACCTCCTGATGAGTTTCTTTAAATATAATGACACGGATATGTACATAACTTCTTGTATGGATCAAATTAGAGCCATGCAGTATTTACAGTTCTTCCAGACGTGGAGTTTTTCAATCATTATTCAGTTAATTATTCTGAATTACCATATGATTACCATATGAAATCATTAAAACAATATGAATAGCAAAATAATGAACACCATTTCAAACAAAAAATTGTTTGCACCTACAAGGGTTTTTAAAAACTAATAGGTTGACGTACAGATCTAACTAAGACTGCATTCGTAGCATTTCTTTACTAAATGCAGCACTCAATTATGTTTAGCCTAATAGTGTACAATTACATTCACATGAAGTAAAAATCATTCATAAGTTCATAAGACTGAAATAGTACAATCATCTACCATCATTAATCCCATCCTGCATCACAAAATCCTTGCTTTCTTGAAAATTTCACTGCTTCCATTGAAACTGCTGTATACTGTAGATCTGTTTCTTCCAGTTTGAATTTAGGTTACTACACCAGAGGCATATATAGCTTGACCATGAATGTCCCCAACACTGGCCAGACAGCTATGGCCACAGTCAAGTTAACACTACCCCATCCAGTGATAGTATTACATAATCAATGCAAATTATGCACTGCACTATAGGTATCAATACAGCTATTGCCTGTGTCTGTTAATTCCAACAAGGAGTTACACAAATAACAACTTACTTAATGTATTTGGGTATGAGGAAAGTCATCATGAGTTGTACAGTAATAATGTACACCTGTACATTGATAAATATATGCTGCCCACAAATATACTCATCAGATCACAGCTAGGGTTTAAAATGATTGACCATCAGGTTGTTTATTTATTCTGCATATATATATATATAGGCTAGAGAATTTCGTCATGATGAAAAAAAATTTAGTTGGTTCAAAACCACTTTGATGTCATTTCAAACTTGTATATACTCTTAGGGCCTGAAACAATATAAGGATTCTGCTATACATTAAAGGAAGAAGTTGCATAGAACTTCTGTTCTTTTTATTACTAGATTTCATGATTTGCCAAACAAATTGAGGGATTTCTAATATAATACACAAATTGAATATTTATTGTTATTTTAAAATTGTACACAATAATTCAACATATGTATGTGCTTATGAAAAAATAAATTACCTTTTGACTATGAGTAATTCATCGATTTGAATAAAAATTAATTGCATTAATTTTGTTAAATTTGTTATATATTATAAGGCTGAGAATTACATGTATTTCGAGTGCTATTATGCATTGTAAAATGCAAGATGAAGTTTAATTGTTACTTATGAAGAATATAATACAGTACAATATTATTAACAACGTGTTTGCAAGAAGGCGTTTCACAATTGCCGCAAACTTGGCAAGTCATTGCAAGCCATAAGGTACGCGTTTACCACAACCCTGCCACAACCTGGCAAGTTTGCCGCCAAGCTTCATAAGCTACAGCAAGTTTATGCTTGCCGCAAGCTTGGCAGCTGGCAGCAGTTATGGTTACCGCAAGCTTGCCAATAAGCTTGCGGCAAGCTTTGCGGCAAGCTTGCGTTTCTTGCAGCAAGTTAGTACTAACCTTGCGAAAATAGCGCAGTTCATATAGTTTCAGCGGCAAGCTCTTTAAGCTTGCGGTAGTTTGGTGGCAAGCTCGCAAGCTTGCGGGCAAGCCCCATTTTCTGTAAGGGATTACAGCCAAACTTACTGGATTGATTGAATTTGGATGCTGCATATTAAATGACTTTTTCCATTGGGTATGTACGTATGCCCGATTTGTAAGGGCCCTCTTAGCCACCATTCTTGTTTACGGGGAAATTTTATCTGGGGTGCGTTTTCGAAGTAATCGCAACGGAGAAAAGTTGCGGCTATTGGTTACATTTCAATGAGTTTGTTTATGCTGCGATGATGTCATTGTTCTGACCAAAAATGAACAAAAGTTTCAGGATCGGGTTTAAACTTACTCTAAGATGGCGGATTGTAAAAGTAACAAAGTTTGTTAATTATTCAAAACATGATAGTTCGATTGTTCGTGATACCAGTGCATGTATATCTTCATGCAACACTTCGAAAACTATTCAGAAGCCAAGCAAAATGTAGAACTTGCTCATATTGTACAGGTTGGATATAAAACACCTTGAATCAGAGCACTACGGCGAGCTCCACTGATATCACACAAGCAAACCATCCCGTTAGGTCATAATGTCCCAACCGAAATGCGAAATAACAACTACATCGACAACACTCTGGCATATCTCGATCCAAGCCTCACAGTATGTCATACATTCCACAATGTGTTTTCTACTGAAAAATTCACAAACTCTGCCAACAGGCACACGCTTTGTTGAAGGCCAATTACATAAATCAAGTCCAACTGCCAAAATCTCAGAATTTGTAGATCATTTTCCTCCCAATATAGTGTTACCGCCCAACTTATATATGTCCAACACAAGGTAATAATGGAAACTTGGGAAGGAAAATATTCCCACAAAATATGCTTAATTATCACATGTTGGATGTTGTTCAATGCCACAAATATCTGCCCAAAACCGAGGCACAACTGTGAATGTAATCCCCTCGTACAAAAAACCAAATCCATCCATATCAACAAAACCACCATCCAAATACATCCAGAAAACTTGGGAACTCATACTCAACAGAAACTGTTTCAATTTGGGAAATAAATTCACTCCCAGAAAGTCGGCTGTGCAATGGCTCAATAGCCTGTCCAGAAATTTCTGACATAACACTACACGATCTTGAAAACAAAATCCTACAACGGCTGATCAGCATCCTAACATAGTGATACTCATAGAGATGACGTACTAGTCATCTATAGCAGCGAACTATGAACTAGAAGCACCTAACCTCAAATTCACATACATGTACGAGGCCTCAAACCCCCTCAATCAATTATCTTGACTTAACCATTTTCAAAGGAAAATACTCAGAAACTGGCATACACTAGACACAGTGTACAAACCCACAGCAAACATACCAGCCTGCACAAAACCTCATCACTACTCCACCCCATGTATTCAAAGCATTTATCTATAGAGAAACTCCGATATGCTACAAATACCAACAATGAGGAAGATTTCATAGAAAAGCTTTCGATTTTCTCAAAAAATGATTAGCCAGAGGCGGTATAAAACTGAGATAAACAACGCAACAAATCACTGGCCAACTGAGCCAAACTAATTCATAAGCCACTAAACAAACAAACACAAAGATGTGGAACAAGTAGAACAAAACATTGGCCGCTGGATACAACAAAATCAACAACTCTCAGAAATATTTCCCAAACAACCCCTTTGTTGTATCTAGAAAGCTCCAAAACATCGGGGAAAAAAACTAAACTGAGCAAATCTACAAATTACAGATCCAAAAAGGACAACTGAGAAACCTACCCATCCCATAGACTCTGAAGAACTAGATGAAACACTCATTACGGGAATCCTCCATTAGAGAAAACCAGTATCATACATCCTTTTCATGTTTACCAACTCACACCCCATTCAAGCTTGGGACAAAACAGTAGTTTTTAATCCTTTATCTGAGTGACAGGCGATATGAAGTTGTACTACTTTAACCATCAGCGTGAAGACTGATCTACCAGCACGTTTACTGTATTTATTATTTCTAGATGTTGTCAGCAGAATTATAGGTAACCGGACATTCTTAGGGTTACGACGACATAAAAATTGATACCCTTCAAAAAATATTGGACCCACACCATATTCCCCATTAAACATGTACACGGCGGGTTTGTGACAACGAAACGGGATTCAAAAATCTAAGTTTGTAGCCTATGACATTTGCAATGAAACATTTAAACCTAGTGAATAAAAATTTAAAAACATCAAGTACGTTTTCCCCCATGGTTCAACACGTCGAAGAGTTTCGCTGTGCTAACAAGCGGAGGCCGGAACATATTTCTCAGCGGGCTGGGCCTGGTATTTTTTACCCAGCGGATCCGGCAGTTTCAGAAAATTTAAAACGGGGATAACCGTACGGTCGCTACAGGTATTTTTGGGTACGTAATTTACACTCAACTCTGCAAATACGACCATGATGTTTTTTTTCTACGGTCGTTAGCTTAAATTCAAGTGTCTTGCCTATTGTGGGATGGCAAGACAGACGCTGGACAAAATGGGTTTTGGTATATGAAAAAATACTGTGGCCCCAGTGCGAAAAACATAGACCAGGACGTTCTATCATAAATCCTCAACCAAGTAATCATTAATAAACTATGTGCACGATGAATTAGCAAAGGCAAAAAGCAACGCTTTCAAAAACCTGGCTGGGTATCAAAGAACTTGCGATAAATAAGTAAAGCTTCAGCATTCATTTTAAAGAATCGGTCCCAAAACATTCAGGTTTTTTTTTATTGTCGATTTTTTTTTTTATTATCAGAAGGCGGCCACCGAGCAGTCATGACCGATGACGTATTCACTATAATTTCCCAGAAATGGGAATTGACAACAAGTTTAAGACTCTTTACCATTCAAAATTTTTAAAAAATATAAAAAACGTTTGTGAACTATTTCAGGCCCTGATCGGCAACACCTGATGTTTTCTAAGAGATGTCCTGAATTCAAAGACCACTGAAAAAAAGGATTAGGCAGAGTTAGCCAATGAACAACAGAGTGTCCAGAGAGTAAGTTTGACTCACCGATTTCAATAGACCATTGAATACTATTACCGGTACATAGCAGACTGAATAGATGCTTGGCTGTGATAGCCAATTACTGTTTCGAAAAGAACACTATTATGTTGGAGGGTGCAACTTAACCCCTCCTGGGCATTATGTAAATTTAAATTACTACTAACGAAGTGTTAGTGGTGTATTGTAAATACACCAATTAGTAATGGTATAGTATGACTAAAAACAAATACAGGGTTTGGTCACGATGTTTTTATGTTTGTTTCACTATTTACAAGTAGTTTTGCGCCCCAATATTTGTTACAACCCCTTCGACGACTTTACCTAAACGTGGCACCTCCCCTTTTTTCAGTGGCACTCCTTTTAAATTTACCTACTGTAAAAACAGTAGGGCCACGGGCCGCAGGTTGTAATGGTATTAAAATTGTTTTCTGCATTCCCTATTGACATCAATAACATCCACACAACTAGATACATAACAGTCAGTTCTACAACCAACCAGTGGCCCATCAATCATCAATAGTGTGTGCGTGTGTGTATTTCAATACACCCACTCGCGAAGCTATTCTATCAACATAGCAAACACACAGACCCTATGCAAACAGATCATTATGCGAGAGCAAGGACACGTCTCAAGTTTATTGCCCTTACAGTAGTAACAGGTTCAAAAAGCGCCTAAATAAAGTTGCTCTATGAGAGAATGCTAATAAGACACGTTGTTTGTCGAACCAGGGGATCCTGTTCTGACAAAAAATATGTAACAATATTAAAAGTGAACATTAAAAAACTGACATTCTGTAGGGTACTATCGGACATTAATAAAACAAAACAAATTGGCCAGACTTCACCCTGCAATTTTGGGGATCCGCCTGATATGCTAATAAATACTCATGGTTCATTAAACAGCCGCCATAACTTATGGTTTCGACAACGAAACGATTCAAAGATCCATGTTTAGCCTTTGACTAATATTAAAGTACCGTATACATCACTAGCCCAAATAAGTAGTTTGATTACATGAAATAAAAACATCGGGCTAACGTTTTCCCATGGTTCAAACACGTCGAAGAGTTTCGTCAGGCCAGTCTGGCGGCAATGTAGGGCCGGGGAATATTATTTCATGGGTCAACCTGCATTTTTTTTACCCAACGGGTTCCGGCAGTCGGCAGAAAAATAAAAACAGTACAATTGTCGCCATAGGTATTTTTGCACGTATTTTACATCAACTTTGTAAATACGACCCTGATAAATGAGCACGTGTCGGTAGCTGTGTCACGAAGATAGACGCTGAGACAATAATCGTTTATATAAAGAAAATACTGTGGCCCCTGCGTATTATTTTTTTTAGTTCGAAATTGCCATCATCCTAGTGATATCTAATAGGAACTTATCCCCTACTAGATATCATTACGACAATGGCACCGGACTGCAGAAAGGAAAAATGGGCCATGGTATTTTTGAATATACCAAACCATTATTGTCCAGCGCCTGTCTTTAACATGATTTCAAAGCTAACGACACGTAGAAAAAATTTGCAGCCCCTGTGCGAAAAAACCTAGACCAGGACGTCTTGTCTAACCCTCAACCAATTAAGTACTATGGGCAATGAAATTAGCAAAGCGCAAAAGCAACGCTGAAAACCCATGTCATATCAACGCACTTGCGAAATAATGGATGATTACAACTCTGCCGGGAATTTTTTTTCTGCATTCCGAAAATCGCCATTATCGCAATGATTTTCAATGGGGGAAATTTGTCGGTTGTAATTTGATCTAAAAGAGGGAATCTCAAAAAGAAAAGGGGGAAATTTTGAGGATGGCACCTTTGAATTGCAGAAAAATTGCATCCCGCCGCGTACCCTCCCCCACCGATCAAAAACAATAAACGCTTTGGGCCCTATTTTGCTACACAGCGCCATGTGTAGGCTATTGCACGCAGTTAACCACCCAACAGCCTATGCCATAAGTAGAGTGTGAAATGCAGGCATACATTGAAAAATACGCCTGAAAAGTAGGACAATGTTGCTCATCATTTCCTCGTTAAACCATATGGACCACCATAAATAAACATACCTAAACGACCTTATTTGACGACTCAGAACTGGAATTTTTTTAAATATTAGACCATTATTGCAAAACCCAATAAGTAAGCATCAACCTTAGTAACATCCATTCGCACGCAACGCTGCCATTTTCACCCGGGCTGAGTTACCGTGCCGTACGTTCTCAGCTCCATACTTGGTCCTTTTAAGACTAAACAACGAAACTAAGGGAGTGTCTTTGTCAAAAGAATGAAAATAAAGAATGGAACTGAAAACTAATGCCTCTCTATGTGATATTTTTCTCTGCAAACCTGCCAGCCAGCCGGTACATTTCAGTTACCGCAGGATTAGCTATCTAACTGATAAGTTTATTAACAGTAAACACACTTAAAAAAATTTCATTGAAAGGATGTGATTTCCGAGTTTGGGGGTCAAACCTGGAAAGTTTCAATGGAGCTATCCTGCAATGAATGTTCTGCCTCTTAATAGAGAACAAATCAAATAAACACAACAAACGTACTCACTCACACAAAACGTGACACATTACAAACTGTTTGAAAATAACATCAATAATGTCTATCCAAAAATAAAGAGCGGAGACAAATCTGGCTCTGCTGAACTAATATCGGTAAACCGACAAACAACGGAAGAAGTCAAATACTGACCCACATCATTTTGTACGTTACACTTTGAAAACAACTAGTCAATCAAGATGAAGTATGTCACTGAATGGGATTGTTCATCATTTTTCACACACGTATTTCACTGGTTGGCAAAAAAAGATTACCTAGAAAAATATTTTTTTTAAACCCACCGCACCAATTTTATCGACAACCTATAACCAGAAACGAAGGTGTTT
>CM055831.1:24095592-24132159 GCA_029582265.1 Zoroaster sp. YZ-2022
GTTTTTATTAGATTATTTGGGATTCTTTTTGGGAGAATAAAATGGCTGATCTTCACTTACTACTACATACATTATTAAACAATTGAATTAATTTTGCCCTACACCGACATGTGATAGCACTGTTATACTCGGTGCTTCGAGATTCTGTGAAAAAACTACACACATCGACTCGGGCAGGTTCAAACACGACCTCCTGCTTACTAGTGCAGACGTCTTGACCTCTCAACCACTGCTGCCGATGTTGATTGGCCGGCTAGAATCCCTATAGCAGTGGTAATCTTTAAAAACATGATTATAGCTTGACATGAAACATTCCATCCCTGAAATATTTCTGTCTGAGGTTGGTATTATTTGAGTGCAATTAACCCTCCTACTAGCTATAGAGATCAAAACCAGTCAACTGTCTGTTTCGACTGTTGACCCAAATGTCACACAGGGGCATTTTTGACTGGTTTACTGTCATTTAACCACCTCAACAATACCAGACAATGCTTTTACCAGTCAAAATGGTCAACTCATTTGACCTGTAAATGTACTTATACACGTAAGGTTTGACAGTTTTTAAATGCACTAGATATCCTTGCAAGTATGTCAACATTTGACTGATTTTGACTCTTGCAGTCATCTTGATTCTTATAAAGTATAGATGTGGTACATCATGGAGTGTCGTGGCGGTGCGCGTCCCGAACTCAAGTTCTGGTGTTGCAGCGCAGGGTGTGGGTTCGAGCCCGGTCGTGACACTTGTATCCTGGCAAGGTACTTAACCATAATTGCTTGTCCTTGGATGGGACGTAAAGCCGTGGGTCCCGTGTGTTGTATAATGCCGTAGAGTGGATTACGTGGCGGCGGTCTAGCGCTGAACTCAAGTTCTGGTGTTGCCAGCAGCAGAGTGTGGGTTGAGCCCAGCCGTGACACCTGTGTCCTTGACAGACTAACCATAATTGCTTCTCCACCCAGGGGTTAAATGGGTACCTGTGAAGGCAGAGATGGTTTGCTCTCTATGCTAGAAATGAGCAATTGAGCTGTATATACTCCCAGGGGCTGAGATGGTTTCAGGAATGATTTATGAGCCTTATGGCCTTATGAGCAGGATAATAATATAACTGTGGCGCCCTTGTGCGGATAGTGGCTATATAAATCTATACATTATTATTATTAATATTTGGTTTGTGATGTTCACCAATTCACTGAGACATAAATTTAGTTCAGGCAAAATGTACCTCATTCTAAAATGAAAATTCCAGATATTGATTTTGTACAAATATTTGTTCTCTCTAATTTTTGTTAAAGGGACAGTTCATGGATCAAAGCATTTCAACAGGGCATGGATCAGTGTTCTTGTTTAAGATGAACAGTGACTGAAAATTACTGCTGATTTTTGCAGCAGCAACAGTAATATGACCTTATCATGGGGTATTCAGTCACTGAGTTAATGAAAAACTAACTCATCAGATTCCGCCTGTTGATCGTGATGTTTTGTTTTAATTAAGAATGAAATTAAATTTTTGAAATTTTTAAAAATGCTTTTCATGCCCGGGAAATAAAGGGAGTATTCATTTGAAATGATAAATTAGCAGGGAATTTTGGGAGGGGCTGGTGGGAAGGTAAAATTTTTAGTTTGAAAAAAAGGGATTTTGTTTTAGTTAATTGGTTTATTTGACCAAAGGGAAAAATTTCTAAAGACTGAGCAGTTTAGCCCGGGTTTCGGGAATTTGTTTGGGTTGAGAGGGATCCTGGTTTTTTAAGACCACCTTAGTTTATCACGCTTCTACAAGGATGCTTTTTTTTGAACAAGATGTCTTGAATCAAATTTGGTTAAGTGGTCAAGTCTTGAGAAATAAAAAAAAAATTCAACTTTAAAAAAACTTGGAGTAAATGTTCTATTTTAATTTTTTTTTTTAATCAAGTACTTAAAAATAATTTATAGTTAATTAGCTGTCATAAAAAAAAAGGGTTATTTTGTGTTCATGTCATAAATGTTATTTTCCCTTTAAAACTTGGAACATTTGAATGCCCCTCATCTGTTTTCGGGAACAAATTACCCCTTTTTGGAACAAAGTTTTTATTTTTCAATAAAACGGAGGCATTCAAAAGGGGAATAAAGGTGCCCCTTTGTCTTGCCCTCGGATAAATCCCCCGGGGGTTTTGGGCCGGGCATAGACCTTGGTTTGCTGGCTTTTCCCGGGGCCCGGACACCGTCTTACCCTTTTTCAACACCATGCTTAATTTTGAATCAATTTCATGTTTTCAGTTAATATTTTTTTCTAATATTGATTCGAAATTTAAAATTTTCTTTTTGAGTTCAACAGATTTTCAACAGGTATAAATGTTGTCCTTTTAGATGACCCCCTGACTAAAAAATTTGCATCTATCCGAACGTATTATGACCTTTCTTTGGGATATTATTTTCATCACGGTTTTTTAAAACAAGAACTCACCCATCCCCGTTGATCGGGGCGAAAAGCCTTTTTTATGTTAATTTTAACGACCCATTTTAAAAACTTTTTTCTTTTTGGGAATCTTAACGAAATTTTTTTGCAATCTTCACAGACCCTCGGGGTGTAAATATGAAAATTTGGTTGTATGCTGCCCATTCTGTCAGCAATGCCCCAATTTCGTGGTTTTGCCCTTGTACGGGTTCAACTTTTGGGGATTTTGAAAAATTTTTTAAGTTTCTGTGATCTTGAGGGAAGCATTTCAATTTTTTGTTTCGGTTTAAAAAAATCACTGGTTGACTTTTAAATCGTTAAAAGGTTATTGGGAAAATTTTTGACAAAATCCTTCTTTCCCAAAAAGAGATATTTTTTTTGCAGACCTGAATTTGTTGGGGGAACCCTCCCTTCTTACTAAAATTCCCAACTTCCCCGTAACTCTGTTTTTGAAACAATTTTCCCCAAAATTTTCTGTTGGGTGTTGAAAACATGATCCCTTCAATGGGGGGGATTCCATGGGGCTGGGGCCCAGGGGGGCTCCTCCCCGGCCCGTAACTTTTTCGCTACGGGTTTTCCTCAGGGGAACCTTTTGGTTGTGCCCACACTCTTGACTGGGGGATTAATAAAAAATAAAGGCTCATTCTCTTCATTCTTTTTCCAGTAGCCTGGGTGACTGTAAACAAATAATTTTAAAAAACCTCATTTTCTTCTATGCCACCGTGGCCCCATGGGGGGCACCAGTCCCCGGGGGCCCGGGGCACCATGGTTTTTAACCCACCTGCTTAATTTTTTAGCATCTGCCCTCTTTCCCCAAAAACCGGAAAATCAGATGGGGTGTGTTTTTACAGGATGTTCAACTTGTTGGATTTGGGGAAACTTGATGGAAATTTTGTGTTGAAAGGGGTTTTCAATATTTTTTCTCAGGTTTGAATCCCGTTGACTTTAATATTTGAAAAAGGTCACGGAAAGTTTATTTTGAAAAAAATCCTCTTTCCCGAGCGTTTGTTTTTTTAATGCGGACCTAATTGGCTGAACCATCCCAAACATTCTTCCTAAATTCCTTCTCACCACTTGTTTACCCCTAAAACAACGGGTTCGTTTAAAATTTTTGGTTATGCCAAAGTGTGGATGTTTCTTTTTTTTAAAAAGGAAAACAAAAATTTTAAAAATTTTAATTAAAAAACCTTTGATGGGTAAACCAGAAATAAATTTTTTTTTTTCCCCCCCGGAAAAAACCCCTGTAACCCAAAAAATAAAATGATTAAAAGCATTTTGTAGTTTATTAAATCATTTTTTTTATTCCAAAAATTAGTTTGTAAATATTTTTTTTGATTAGATCAAAAATCAAGAGCTTTATTTCAATATGAATGACAAATAAATTAAATTTTATTGAAAAAAATTGAACTTAATCAAAAAAACATAATAATAGTCAATAAAAAAAGTCTCTAGATTTTAAGTAAAAAGGGGTTGAAAAATTCCTTAAAAATTAAATAATATTTATTTAAATTATCACAAAACTTAGGGTTTGGGGGTTTAGGGGTTGTTCCCCAGGGGAAAAATGGAAAAATTGGGAATTACAAAAAATTTTGAAAAGGAGGTTAATTTTTAAAATTATTGGTAAAGTTGATGATGGAATAAAACACCCTTTTGAAATCTTTCTTCTGAGGAACTATAAAAAAATCTTTTAAAAATTTTTTCCCTTATTTAATGAGACACAAAATTATAAAAATAAAAAACAAAAAAGGTAAAATATTTTAAATTTAAAAGCCCTATTGCTAAATTTTTACGGGTTGGTTGATTGCAGATTTTGAAAGAAAAATTTTTAGAAGAAATTTACAAAAAATTAACCTCCTGTAAAAATACATTCATTCGAAATAAATTGGATTGCCTTAAAGAAGGCTTGTTAACAATTGATAAAATACAAGACTTGAATTACATTAAAAATTACCCCTTTACCAGAATTTATTATAGTTAACATTTGAAAGTATTAAAATGTTCACATTATCATATCAATTGTTTTTTTTTTTTTTTAAAAAAAGCATCTTTGCTTCTTCATTAAAATATAGAACCCAAAATTAAAAGGAGGTTTTTCATCCTTAACGGGATATGATTAGAAAAAAATTAAAAAAAGAAAACCCTTTAAAACCAAAAAACAAGGTAGGAAAAAGGAGGTTTTTTTTCCCCAAAAAAAAACCCCCCAAACCCCCCCCCCCCTGTTTCGTTGGGAAAGATTGGGACGGGGTTTGAACCCCCAAAATTTTTACAAAGAAAAATTTTTAAAAGAACAATTGATAAAGATTATCTTTTTTAAGTTTAATAAAGTATTAATTAGAATGTTTTTTTTAAAGGTTTTTAAAAAATCATTTTAAAAATTTAAAAAAGAAAAATAACCCCTTTAATTTCAAAAATTTTTGAAAGTTTATTTATGATTTAAGAGTCATGGGTTTTTAAAGGTAATTTCGTCGAAGGGGAAGAAATGTTTTCATAAATTTACAGTTGGGAAATTGGAAAGTTTCAACTTTTTTCCAAATAAAACAGTATTTTTTTATACAATTTTATTGGGTTTTAGTATTCATGCATGATGTTTTAAAAACAGTATAAAGGTATATTTTTTTTATTTCCCCCCAGGTTGACAGCATGAAACCCTTCTAATTGACCTGTGAGGTCAAAAAGAAACCCCAGCAAAAACACCCTAAACCAAGAAAAATCGTCGGATGCCCAACAAAAGGTAAAAAAACCAAATAAACAACTCCCTAAATTAAAAAAATCATAGACTTTTAAAAATTAAAAAACCCCTTAAATTCATTTATTTTATTGGTTTCTTTTTTAAAAGACTCTGGAAATTTTAGCTTTGGTGAAGGGCAACATCTAAATAATTATTCATTTGGGTTTGGGTTCTGGAAAGTAAAGATTTCATTTAAAGTTGTTTTGCTCGTATCTTGTTAAACATTAATAATAAATGATAAAAGATTAATTTATAGGTGACATTGACTAAGATTCTACATTACATGGGGTCTTTTTGGGGATTTTCCCCATTATGATGATGACAAGGAGTTTATCAGAGCATTTTGGGATTCTCACATTATGATATATTTTCCCTGGTAATCTGCCACATTCCCATCTGCAGTGAATGTATTCCCTGGGGCTGTACAGACCTGGCATACATGAAAATTTCATCATCATAATGGTGAATATGACCATGTTATACCCATTGCACATAATGTTTTTGTCTGTCACAAACCCTCTGAAATTTTCAACTCCTTCCATTGATTGTTGGTTTGGAGTTATACCTTTCATCAACAATGTCTTTTGATGTTTAAAACCCACTTTTTCCTCTGTTAATTATCAAGGGCCCGGAAGTAATGCTTATGGTATATGTGGATGGCAGCCTCAGGGGGGCTTCTCAACCATCCCCCATCCCCTTTATGATTTCCCTTATTTTTGCTGCCCGGAGGTCCTCTGTTTTCCCCCCTTTGGGGAATTGGGGAAAAGGCAAGGGCCATCTTGTTGCCCATCTTGACATTTTTTCCACAACCATAAGTGTTTTTAACTGCAATGTAAATACTAAAAATAATAAAAGATAACACAGAAATTGATAAAAAATTTATTAAAAGTTTTATGACGAACATTAAATAAATTTCTTTTTTTGAGAAGGCCTAACATGTAAAAGGTTCAAACAGCCAAGTTTTTTTTCCCCCTTTGAACTGTCTGTTTATTATTCTTTTTTTAAAACAATGTCTTTTAGAAAATAAAAATAAATTTAAAATTGTAAGGTAATATAGCACATAATTAATGTATGGTTTTAATACAAAAATGTGGGTTTGCCCTTTTCGGAAAATTTCAGGGGGGCTTTAAATTAAATTTTTTTAAACATGAACTGCGATTTATTATTCACATTTAATCAGGCCCGTTTCAAAGGGGAAAAATTTGAAATTGATGTTTGGGGGTATTACTAAAAAATTGGGACAGTGAATAAAGAGTTTTAATGCACTCATTTTAAGTTTCCCTCTTTTAAGAATCGACTGAAAAAAATTGAAAATTTTCATTAATCATGGTTAATTTTTTAGGTTTCTAAAAAAATGAAACCCCAAAAAATTGTTTCTAGTGGGGCTTGGGGGTTTCCCTTTTCAGATACCTGTAAAATTTAATAACCTTTGTGTTTGCAACATTTGAATTTTTTTTTGGGCGAAACGGATGTTGTTTGGAATAAGCAGGGGAGGGGTTTTTTTATCAACAGTGAAACGGGGAAACACAGAGACGTGGACTCAGGTTCAGGTTGGGTTCAGATTGGGTTAGGGTTATGGCGGACACAGCCGCGAAAATTTTTGGGGAAAAATGCCTTCCCCAAAAACAATGGGGATTTAAGAAATAGACATGCCAGGGGTAAATTAAGGGGCCCCAAAGGGGGCCATAAAAAAAAGGGGTGGCCTGGGGTTTGCCCCGTCTTGTAGAATTTTTGCCAAAAATGTCCAAAAAATCATAATCCAGCCAACATGACATGGATACCCGGGCATCTCAAAATCGGGAAAAACCTTTCAATCTTTTTTAATGTGGCAATGGCAGGTGTGGAGGGAAAAAAAATTTAAAAGATTTGTTTGTACATTGTATCCCTCAAAAGTCAGTTTATGTACAAGAAATCGCGTTTTTCCCATAAATTGGGACTTTGCCATTAAAGGGTTTTGACCATTCGAGGGAATTGGACCACGGATAATTTGACATAGATCTGGTTTTTGACCATTAAAGGATCTTTTGACCATTTGGGAAAATTTTTGTCATAAAAACCCGGGAGGAAATTTTGGTTATTTGTTTGTTTTTTTTTTTTGATAATTTTAAACGGTGATGCTGATCATTTGGTCTTCAATTCATATATGTCAATGGTTGTTTTTTAAAACTTTAAACGGGTAAATGGTCATTTGGTCTGTTTCATAGGGCAAGGTTGTTTGCTTTTATTCAAAAAAATTTTAAACGGGTCAGATCCATGACATTTGTCTTCTTAAAGGGTATTCAATGGTTTTTTGCTTTTTTTAAAAATTTTTAAACCCAATGATGCAGGTCTGTCTTATGGGGATTCTGGTTTTTTTTTTTCAGGGGTAATTTTAAACTGGTCGTCCTGTTTTGGTCTGTCAATTAAAGGGTATTAAATTTTTTGTTTATTCAAAAACTTTAAACGGCCAGATCCCTGATATTTGGTCTGTCAACATGCCGAATTCAGAGGTTTGTTTTTTATTGAGTCTTAAACCGGTGCCATTTTGGTCGTCAATTCTTGTGTTGTTTTTGAAAATGGCATTTTGGCAGCCCATGCCCTTTTTGCCCAGTCGCTAAAAACAAAAGGTGTTTGGGCAGAGGTATAAAACATTGTGGTACCCTACAACCTTTTTTGCTGACTTGAATAAATTTTCCCTTCATTTTTTATAGTTTCAAAAATTTTGGGTTTTGCCCTAAGAACAAGTAAAATGTATTTGGGAAAGGCGTTTAAATTGGTTTAAAGGTGAAACTAAAAAAATATACTTTAAAAACCCGGGTGCAATTTTGATCTAAGCCTACAATGTATGTGGGCTGGTTTTAAGGGACACTAAAAAGTTGAGGGGCGTGCAAAATGGGGGAGTAATCCTCCCGACATGGGCCCGGCCCCAAACCGGCCGTTCTAAGTTTGGGCCCCGGGCTGTAAATTTTCAGGCCCCAAGCCCAGGGGAAAAAAGGTGGCTCCAACCCAAAATTTAGCCCGACTTTAAACCCAAAATTTAGGGGCTCCCCCTTTTTAAAAAATAAAAAATGAAACAAAAATGGGTTGAAAAGAAAAAAATCTTAAAAATTTAAGTAAATTAAATTTTAATATTGAAATTAATATATTTTGGAAATAAGTTTTAAAAGTTATTATTAAAATTTATATTTTTTTTTTTTTTTATATTTTTAAAGGGTGTGAAAGTGATTGGTATTATCCGGGCAATTTTGAGAAACCCTCGGGGTGTTTTTCCTTTTTTAGTAAAACTTTTAGACTTTAAAACCTCGGGCTAGGGTTTTTGTTTCTGGGGGTAAGTGGAAATTTTAATCAATATAATTTTTTGTTGCCTTTTTATTTTTAAAACCCTTTTTATTTTTTTTATTCCACAATGACCGGGAAACCACTCAAAATGACTGTATTTGCGATTGTTAATTAAAATGTGTCAATTCACAGATTATTTTTTTACTGGGAAAAATGAGATGGCGGTTGCATAAGAAAAAGAAAATGCAGGTGGTTTGGTTTGGGCTTTTTAACCCCAACCAATAGAAAGCGAGCTCTTTAAAATGGGCTATTATTTATTTTTTCTCTTTGAGTATTTTTGTTGGGGAAAAAAAATCAACTGTTGTATCTGGTTTGGGGAAACCCTCTGTGTAAAAAGAAGGAATTACCAGGTGGTGTGAAAAATTTCAGAGAATGACCCTTTCATTATTAAAATATTTTAGTATGGTTAATATTTCCGGAATATTTTGGTTTTTGTATAATAGGAAAGGGGGAAAAGGGGAATATATTAATGGGGGTTTTTCCCCCCTTCAAAAGGGGGGTGGTTAATTTTATCCCCTTTTCCAAAAACGTTTTTTCCACTGTCAAGTTGGGGGGTTTTTTTGGGTGAGAAAATTTAATATTTGTTTAACATAGTTGGAAAAAAGTTTGGGTTGGTGGGGTCACCCCACCTATTTGAAGTTTTTTGGGGAAATCCCCCCGGCTCAAGCTTTTTAAACTTTTGGTCCTTTTTGTTTCTGTTTTTAAAAAGGTTGAAAAAATTCATCATATTCTAGAGGGGGTTTTAAAAACATTTTAAAAGATAAAGGGTTTTAGTCTACCCCCCCCGCCCCTGATGCATCTAAGGAGATTTAGTTTATTTTTTCTTTAATAATGGTGTATGATTCTCCCTTCCCAAATTGTTTTTTTGAAAAGGCTCCCAAGGAAATTTTGTTTGTTGAAAAAATGTTCTTTTTTTTTTTTTAGTAGTAAAATTTTTTTTGTTAGTAAAGGGGTTGGGGTTTTGGAATGAAATTTTTTAACATTTTTAAAACCCGGAGGATTTTTTTAAGTTTTTGAATTTTTTTTTTAAAATTAATATTTTGTTTTATTTCAGATGGAATATCATCAAAAAATTGAGAAATTTTAAAACCCGGGTTTAGCAAGGCAAAGTATTAAATAAAAATTTGGCGATACACTCCGGGGCCATTTCAAAGCGTAAATTCAGAAAACACAGTTTATTTTTTAAACCCGTTATTCTTTAAAAAAAATTCATCCCTCGGGATAAACCTGAACAGGGTTTAAAATTTTGTGACTCCTTTCCATAAATGTCATGCCAAGTCCCGGAAGACGTGAGTGCTTTTTTGGGAAAGGCTTTATTAAAAATTAATTCGTTGAATAGGGTCCTTTGGGGCTTCCTTTTTGGGAAAACCCCTTGTTGATTGTTTAGGGGATTTAAATTTTTTAAGATACCCGATGAGTCTTGTTTTTTTCCTAGTTTAAGGTATGGCGATTGGTCTATAAGACTTGGTTCTTTGGGGGTTTTTAGGGGGAAAAAATTTCTTTCCCGCCCCTTAGGGCAGTAATTGTTCCCGATTATATTAAAAATAGAGTAAATATTCCCCGGTTTTAAAGGGATATGTTTTAGATATTACTTGATCCATCTTTACCGGGGAACATTTATGATTTTATTCTCTTCCCGCTCTACATTTGAAAGGGTCATTAATAACATTTCATTATTTTCAAAAGGGGGATCTTGCCTTTTGTATCTAAACGGCCCAATTTTTTCTTCCCCAATGGTTAACAAAATTTTCTTTTTTTGTCATTAATTTTTATTTTGGGTTTGAGGATAGAATTTTTTTCGTTGTATTTTTTTATGTTGATTTTATTCCCTATCTTTTTTAAGGGGGTTTGGGTTTTGGGGTCAGTCTTCTCTCTTGCAAATTGATGGTTTTCGTGCAACTTTTTCGTTTTGGGGTTTTAAGGTATCTGGGTGACAGGTTTTAAATACTTTAAGCTTTTTTTTTTTGTAAGTTTTTCTCCTCTTCCCCCTGTGTAGGGGTTTTTGAGTTTTATTTGGGTTTTTTTTGGGGATGGGAAAATTTTTTGGGAAATTTTTAGGGGGGGTATGTCAAAATTCTTTTTCTTTTTTTTAGGTAACTTTAAACGCCCAGGGGCCTGATCATTTTCCTTCATGGGTATGTCAATGGTTGTTTGCTTTTATTCAAGAACTTTAAACCCGATGCCGATCATTTGGTCGTCAATTTAAGGGTATGTCAATGAGTTGTTTTCTTTTTTTCAGAGTAACTTTCGGCCAGGGGCCCGTTTTTGGGTTTTCCCAACATAAATATGTTTGGTTTTTATTCAAAACTTTAAACGGGCTCTGGATCATTTGGGCTGTCAATTCAAAGGATTTAAGATTTTTTTTTTATTCAGAGTAACTTTAAAATGGTCAGATCCCTGATCATTTGGTCTGTTCATGGATTCAATGGTTGTTTTTTTTCAAATAACTTTAAACGAAGATGATTTTTTGTTTCTGGGGGTTTCAATGGTTTTTTTGCTTTTTTTCGGGAACAAAATTCAGATCCGATCATTTGGTTTTCAATTCAAGGTATGTCAAAAATTTTTTGGTTTCATCAACATCATTGGTATTGACAAACAAAAAAATAAAAGGGAGGGGCAGTTATTTTTGGTCGTTTTTAATAATGTGTGCTCAAATATTAATTTTTATATTTCAAAACATAAAAAATCTCCGCTTCTATTGGAAAACGGAATTCCCTTTGGAAAGTTTTGAACACAGATGCAGACACCTCTGGTGATAATTCTGGTCTTTGGGGTTCCAAAAAAAATTTAAAAAATTTAATTTCTCTTACAAATTTAAATTAAAGATGAAGTTGAAGGGTACATTTATTCATAATTTTAACAGGGGTGACTATTAAACACAACAACCCTTTATTAGTGTTTTTGAACCCCCACTGATTTTTGCATTTTCATACTTGGGTGTTCTTTTTTGCAAATTGGCTGAATAATTAACCATGGACCCTGTATTTTTTGCGTTTGTTTTAAAAATAACAAAAAATTTAGGCCAAATGATATTTTTGTTTATTTGGATTTAATAATTGTCCCTAACAATGAAAAAAGCTTTAAATTCCCTGAATCCCAGGGGTTTTTCTTTTTTTGGGGGGGGTTGTTTTTTTTCACTGTTGTTTTTTTTTTATTGGGAATTTTTTTTTGTTTGTTTTTTTTTAATTGGTGTTTTTGAATTTGATAGGCAATTTAAAAAAACTGCACCCCAGTCTTGTTTTACAATGCACGTACTACCACCAGCAAAACATTGTAAAAAAAACACATCCTTGTTTTAACTTTTTTTGATGTCCCCTTTGGGGCTTGATTCCCCTCTTTTCCTTTTTGCCCTGCAATATCATCACCAGGTTGACAAACGCAACACCCTAAACCCAAAATTTTCCCGAACCAAATTTCCAAGCCCCATTGGGGTTTCCCCGTCCCCTTGCCAAAATTTATATCACCCCTCGTTCCTGAAACTCAGAAAAGTTTTTTTCAATTTTAAAATTTTGGCTGTTTCAAGTCCCTGATAGTGGGATAAAGGGAAAAGTCAGGGCTGATGAATTTTTGGTGACATCTTTTGGGAGTCTCCAGTGAATGCTGTTTTTTTGTGAATTACACTACTGTTTGCTCATATTCATCCAATTTGTTTTTTCAACTTTGTGGGGGTTTTTTATTTCTAATGATCACTCTCTTGAGTTTTACCCCGCCCATTTATCAGCTCTGTTCCACCTCGACGGTTCTTTAACTTTGTGATTTTTTTTTTGTTGAGCGGGTTTTAGAGATTGTTCAAATTTCTTGAGAACTCCTTCAGGGAGTAAAAAATTGAAATGTGTTTATATTTGGGTGAGGGGGTTGCAATCAATGTACCATGTTGTGGTTTAAATTTTAGGGCATAAATTTTAAATCAACTTGTCACATTTACACAAAAACCACCCCTTTACCTCGGGGTTTTGGGATTCGACACGTTTTGTTTTTTTATTTATTGCTCCTTTGAAAAAATAAAGTAGCAATGGTTGGCGTGACGATTCGGGTTTTTTGCAATTACAAGAGGTTCTTTTCACAGTCAAACCAAGATAGCCTCATTCTCTTTCCCTATCCCACATTAACCATATTCAACTGAAACTTCTGTTAATGTGATTCCCCAACAAAACCAAAAGATGAAATTGGTCTTTAGGGTAACACCATGGAGTTGTGTCTCCGTGACACAAAAGGGCAAAGAAACATGACAGTCCTTGTATTTGGGGGGGTATTCATCTAAAAATTTTTAGAACTTTCTGTCCAGTATTTTGGTTTTTTTAAAATCTTTAAAATTTACTCAAAATGATCCCTTTCGTTTTTTTTAAAAAGTTGGTTTAAAATAATTTTTCTGTTAATAAATGATATAAAAAAAAATTGAAACAAATCAACATAAGCCACAACAATCCTGACTTCCCACATGTCTAACTAATAATTCTAATATTCCAACCTTCACACCCAAAAAGAATTTTCCGGTGCACCCCCTTTTAATGGGATTTTTTTCTTGTAACACGTTTAAGCCCCTTTATCCATCATCCCTCAAAATTCCTTTTTTCCCTTTTTTTTTTTTTTGAGGTGAGCAATTTTGGGTGTCTTGGTGGTTTATTTCAAAATCCTTGAGGGTTCATGGCAATTTAATTTGCCAAATTCGGCGGTGCGGGGTCACACATCGTTTGCCGTCTTGCATCACTTTTTAAAGGGCGTTGTAATTAAGGGGGTACCTGGGGGACGTGCCCCCCATTTCAGTGCCCCCCAAAAAATCTCTTTCCCCAAAAAAAAATGGAAAACCCAAACCCCCCTGGGCCCCCAAACAAGCCCCCCCCCCCGGGCGAAGTCTCTAGGGTGTTAATTTAAAATTTTTTCTGGGTTCTAGATATCGGTGCTTCAATTTAAAAGTTCCAAAATATTAAAAAAAAACTTAATTATTAATAACCCTAAGTTTTTAAAATTTAAACCTCCAAAAAGGGCAGAAACCAGGTTCTTATGGGAAATTTAAATTTTAGTTAATTTTAAAAAATTTAAACAATCCCCTTTTTAAAAATATTGATTATGTTTTATTTTCATTTTGTTTCAGGGTTCCCTGTTTTAAAAAATTCATGCATCTTTTTAATAATAAAAGCTGGTAAAATTTGATTTCTTTAAAATTAAAGGGGTGAAATATTATCATTTTTGTAATATGAAAAAATTATGAAAGTTAGAATTATTTCCCTGTCAAATTCCCAAATATATATTTACAGTGTATATATTTTAAAAACAAGAAAGTGTGAGGAAATTTATGATCCCAGTCCTTCAAGAAATTAAAGGGGAAAATTGCCTCCTAATTACAAAACTATTTGCTGCCGGAACAAAAAAAACCCCTAAAAATAAAATTTAACATGGTTTGTTGTGACTGTTCATGAAACTGGTTAGTAAATGAATAAAAACATAATTAAAATCATTTACAGTACGATACCTTTTTTAAAAATTTTTTTTAATTATCTTTAAAAAAAAAAACTTTAAACCAGTCTTTTTTTTGAAAAAAATTTTCAAAAAAAGGTTTACTGTGAAATTTGGGGCAATTTTAAACAGTTTTTTTTCCTTTCACCGTTAAAAGGGAATGCTAATGTTACTAATAATTTTTCCTCTATTTTTAAGAAGTATTTTTATTTAAATGAGGATTTCCATCAGAAAAATAATGATCCCATTTGTAATTACGAGGGAAACTATCGCAGGGATGATTTCGTTTAAAATTTTATGAAGCTGTGATGGCAAAATAATAATTTGCATCTATATAAAATCATATTTTTGCTAAGCAAACTGTGAATTTTGTATAGCACATACACTTATAGAATTACATTATGCAGTATGCACAACCCAGCCACAATTTCAGCGTTGTTTTAAGACTTTATTGCCGCTAGTCCATCATATATATGCCCAGATTTCTTTAATGAGCCTATTCTTTAATAGTGTGCGGAAATTGGGGCCAGAAGTGCTACCAAACCTCAAGTGTATTTTCTTCCAGGTAATTTTTTATTCCAAGCAAAATTGCAGTCATTATTAAACGAAATGTTATTCATTTTTTGTTTCTTTGCATTGTAATAGCGATCGCTGAAACAGATGCAATATCATCGGGTATGACTAAGCTGATTTCAATTATTAAAATTAAAGCTTTGCCAATCAAGGAACAGTCTGAAAAATGGAGCTGTCACTGTCAGATAGGGCGATCATAATGGGTACTGAACATGGTACGCCTTTGTTGTCCACCCCACCACTCTAAAAAGTGGAGATTGGCATGTCCCCCTGTCTCCCAGGCTTTATCAAACACCTTCGTTACAACATTGATTATGCTATCATAACTACTTCTATGGGTATGTGTCCCATGTATTGAATCAAAGATATTATATATTAAACAACTATCCTGTGATCTGTGATAGTTTCAGCTCAAAGCAGAGTCTAAATCATGAGAAAAGTATTTAAAAAACATTCACTATTTTTTTGTAAAAAACACTTGGAGCAGTGACCACAAACTTTTAATGTGTATATTATATGTTGTGTTGTGACTCTGAAATCAGGCTCTTCATACTGAACAATTATTGCCTTGGATGATTGGTACCTCTTACCCACCAACTTCACATCAAGTTAGCTTTTGGATAATAATTCAGTCATTTTGTAATCAGGTCATTACCAATGTTGTACCTTCCCTGCTTTAAACCAGTTGGTCTACCGTCTCAATCTTATCCACTGTATCACTGTCCATGTTTGAACAAATGTTAGCTACTCTTCTGATATGGTTTTACCTTGTATTAGTCACTATTCAAGTCACTTAAGACAGTTGAACACAAATGAAGTCAATTTTTCTTGTTGAAGAGGCAGAGCAAATGTTGCTACATGTAACGTTAGGCAGATCCCAAACAAAATGGCGCTTGACAAACACAGTTTAGTTCCTGTAAGTAGAGTACGTGACAAAAAGTCATTGGAGGTCATTAGGTCTACCTGGTTGATATGCTGATGTACAGTACACAGTGAATACAGAAAATGTACCATATTATTTGACTCAATGTCACGTATGCATATTGAACTTCATTAGAAAGATTCAGCTGTGTTGCATCGATGTTGTATATAATATTGTATCCTGCTTGTGTTGTAGAAAAGTGTGAGTATAATCTACAGGATAATATCCCATAGATTATACCATAGAACCATCAGAGTAAGGTCCTTGCTATGATTATACTCACACACTTGTTAATACAATTCTAAATACTATCTTCTCTCTGACTTTTACCACTGCTGATAACTGCACTATTCATGACTGATAGGTGACTACTCTGGGTAAATAATAACCAAAGTTCTTTGTTGAAAATACTGAGACACAGTGAGGCTGATTCCTTTGAAATATCTGAGAAAGCTCTGACCACTGCCACTGTAGCATTGTTAGGGCTCTCATTGGTCAGGAGTTGCTAAATCCAGTTGCATTGTTATAAGTTTACAAGGTCAATCCTCATAGGAGCAGTGTGATAAATTCATGGTCCCATTTAACCCATTGCCCTACACCCTTACATCATTGACTCTTTACTTATGGGAGCTATGGACACTATGCTCAATATAATCATAGATCATTTTTATTATTACAATAAACATGATCAAATATGAGGTTATTCATTCTCAAATGTTGATATTGACCAATATTTGGGTTGAATAATGTGGATGTGTCACCAATTCACTATGATATAAATTTAGTGCAGGTAAAATGTACTTTATTTAAATAGAAATTCCAGATAATGAATTTGTACTATTATTTGTTTCTCTCAAATTTTTTGTTAAAGGGACAGTATCGCCATGATCAAAACAGATTTTCAACAGGGCATGGAATCAGTGTTATTATTTAAGATGAACACAGTGACTGAAAATTACTGGCTCATTTATGCAGCAGCAACAGTACACAGCGCAGAAATAGCCAGGACTTTTTCAGTGGGGGGCATTTGCTTACTTTGGAGTGGGGCCCAGGGGGTATGGGTTTTGCCTTTTCTGTATCTTTTCTGTTTTTTTGGGGCACTATGAGGGATTTTTAAGTGGGGGCACCTGAGGCACTGCACTGAAATTCCTGTGGCTACGCTAAGTTGAAACAGTAATATGACCTTATCATGTGGAGTTATTCTGGTCACTGAGTTAATCTAAAACTAACACTCATATTCCAAAGCTCCATGTTGATCCAGTGATGATACTGTCCCTTTAATTAAGAGAATGAACGTGTCAGAAGTAGTTGTAATAATTTAAGAAATGCTGCAAGTCATGACTCAGGACAATGATACTGGGAGCTATTTCATTTGAAATGATAGGGATTAGCAGGGAATGAATGTTTGAGGATGGATGGTGGAGAAGGTCATAAATTATTAACTTAGCTTCAGGGAGAAGGGACTTTGTTTAGTAATGAATTGGTTTAGTTGACCTGAAAATTTGGGAAATTCATAAATAGCTCAGAGGCAGTTTGCACTGACTAGGTTTAGGACTTCTGATTGGTTGGTTGATGTGATCACATATGGTTGTTAAGACCAAATCTTTAATGTTGGTATCACTGCTTCTACAAGCTATAAGGATGCTTTCTCTCTTTGAACCAAGATGTACTTGAATCAACCAGTTTTAGTTCAATGTGGAGTCAAGTCTTGAGAAAAATTAAAAAAACATTCCCGCATAATTTACAGAAAACATTGGGTAAGTAAATGTTCTATTTGTTCATTTTGTTTAATGCAAGTACTTGAGATATACCTTTTATATTTCAAGTTAGCTTTCATATAATATACCTTTGAATCATTTTGTGTTCATGTCATTACCAATGCCTTATCTTCCTTTAAAACAGTTGTGTAAGTTCATTTGAGATGCCAGCTGTATCTGTGTTTCTGGATACCAAATTGTTCCAGTTTTTGGAACAAGTTTTTTATTTTTACAACAAAATCAGGAGGGTATTCATGAATGGGAAATAAAAAGTGACACTTTTGTGTCTTTCGACTCTCAGGATAAATACCCTGAGGTTGTGGGTAGCCATGGGCAGTGAGACGTACCTATGGTTTGCTGATTCTTTATCCCTGTGGCCGTGACTCAATCGGTCTTTATCCTCATCCAATCCGGGCATTGAATTCTTGAATCCTGTCATCAACACCATGCATTGAATTTTGAATCCAATTTGTCATGTTTTTCAGTTAAATATTTCTAATATTTCTAATATTGGATTGGTAATTGATTCAGTAATATTGATTTCATGTTTTGAGTTCAGAGCAGATTTCAACTTGGTCATGGTCATGGAATCGGTGTCCTAGTTTAAGATGACCTGATGACTAAAGTAATTACTGATTATTTATGCAGCAGCAATGGTAATGTGACCTTGATCATGTGGGTATAAAAGTTTTCAGTCACTGATTTAATCTAAAAATCCAGCACTCGATTCCATGCCTGTTGATCGTGACAATACTGCCCCTTTAAGCTAGCTAGGAGTTATTGGGGTCAATGCAAAAATTTGTGATTATGTTAATATTCTAACTTGATTTCCTTGGTCATGAAAATATTGTCTCCTCTTGGGTTTGACAGATCTTAATGATATTTAAATTCTTCTTTGAAACAATCTTCCCACGAATCAATCTGATTTGGGTAGTCAGAATAACATGATAGCTTCAATGTTGGCAGCATACTGCCCTCTTTCTGTCAGCAATGACCATGATAACATCAGATGGTGGTGGTAGCTAGCTTTTGTACAGGATGTCAACTTGTTCAGGAATTTTTATGGAAAACTTGATGGTAAGTTTCTGTGGCGATACTTTTATATTTTTATTTTATTTTTATATTTATTTTATATTTATTTCATTTCTGGAGCATCAGATAAAAAGTACAATAATGCACATTAGTGGCTGTTAAAAAACATTAAACATTTTTTTTTAAGATATGAAAAGCAATTAAATACAAGTAAGGATTAGAAAACAAAGCAGCTGGAGTCTCCTAAGGATTGCCTAAAAAGAAACAACAAAGTTCACGTCACAAGAGCTTTCCTCCCCAGCTGGTTAAAAAAATATATATAAATATAAATTAAAAAAGAACAAAATATATATAAAAATTTACAAATACAGCATGAATACACAAAACACAATCGTTCATAAAATTGATAAAACCTTGAAGAAGCACTCCAATGTCAAATTCAGCTCTCGTCCGCGCCTACCACTCCAAAAAGGTAGAGGACCCAACAGAAAGCGTTTTGAAAACAAAAGGGCCCAATCCATTGATACACGAAAGGCAAATCACAAACCGAACCACGCACCTAATTTCAAGTGCCTCCTTAAAAAAGAATAAAATACACTGGTCCAAATATATAAAAAAAACAGATGAGCTACAAATAAAGTTTGTTAAGAAAATAAATTAAAATAAATCGGTTATACACAAAAAGCTAAAAGCTTGAGTAATGGGTGATTTAAAATATAGAGAATCACGATATAGCAGTAAGACTTACATCACAGGGGAAGTCTCAAAACATAATTCCTGAACATCATTAGGAAAGTGAATCCCAGAATCTTTGGAAAATAAAAGAAGACAAGAGTACTTGAGTGAGTTTGTTCTGGCAAGCCTATGTTTGAAAAACCAGTTTATCAATTTACGTGTATTTGGTTCCGGTAAAAGATGAGTAGTGGGGATGTCATTCAACCTGTAAAGACTTGACAATAAAGAAACATAAAAACTTAGAAAAGCGGTTATACACAGGGGGTAAGTGAGTAGTGACTGAGTGAGACGTTGATAGTAAGCGGGACTCAACAACTCTGCTCTATAATAAAAACAGAGAACAGTAAATCTTCTCTTGCACGCTGAGGGACTCAGTATGTGATCTTCTGGTTTCCGCAGCCACAGGAATACCGTACTCAGAACAGGCCAGAGGCGAACAAAAAGAGTTTTAAAAGAACATCTTGATTTTTGGAGTGAACAACACGTCTGATAGTGATAAATCCACATAACCTGGAACACCTTTGATTTCACAGATTGGACATGTTTGGACCAAGTAAGGTCCCTAAAAAATAAAACCCAAATATTTATAAGAGTCCACTGCTTCAAGAATTTTTTACCTAACTTATATTTCTCTTCTAGACCTGGTAACATGCATTACTTGGTAAGCATATTCAATATTTTGTGTGTCTCTGATTAAGAATCATAGTTGACATTTCAATCAGTTTGCTAAAGGTCATTGCAGGAAAGTTTAGTTCTTAGACAAAAAATCCCTCATTCTAAAAGAGCTGATATTAGATTATTTAACCCTAACTCCCTAGGCATTGTATTAAAACAATAAAAATCCTTCAAAATCCTCCAACTGGCTTTGTTTGTCTATGGGTTAGGGGTTAATACAGACCTGAATCACTCCCAAACATTCTTGACTCAATTCCAACTTCATCACCTGCTGCTGTTTATCCCCAGAACTAATGGAAGGATCCACATATGAAATGTGCAGGATGCGAGGCAAAGTCAAAGCGGATGATTCCAATTTGTCTTGAAGGGGAAGGAAGGCTGTAAATTTTAGTACAAATTTGTGTAATTCAAGAAATACCTTTGATGATGGTGAACCAGTAATAAAATGTTTTTTGTCCCCCCCCCCCCTCTGGATAAACCCATGATATACAACCAAAAGAAATGAAAATGATTTAATGTTATTCACATCATTTATTTTATTCACAAAATTAGATTTGTACAATATTTTATTTTGATTAGATCTATGTACATGCAGAGAGAGAGCTTTATGGATTGCAATATGAATGACAAATGCAAATTAAATCTTATTGAAACTAAATTGAACTTAATCAACAATCACATAATAATAGTCAATAAATCAAAGTCTCTAGATGATATACCAGTAATTAAAGGAGATTGTGAAACAAATGTCCTTGAAAGTCTGCAAATGAATATTTATGTTGAAATTCATCAACAAAAGAAACATTAGAGCACAAGTTTGAGGTTTTCAGTGGCTTGAAATTTAGTTACTCCATTGAGGAATGGACAAATTGTGGAATGACAAAACAATAATAATTTAGCAAAAGGAGGTTACACATAGTTTTACATATAATGTACTTGGTGTAAAGTTGATGATGGGAATCAAACATCTCTTGAAATCTTTCTGTCTGAGGAACTATCATATAAATACAAATTTACGAGATCATTTCGTGACTGAATTTCTGACTGAATGGACAAAATTATAATAAATACAAACAATTTAAAGGTATTTTCACTATTTTGACATTAAAGACACAACCTCATTAAGCTGAAACTTTCACAGGTTGGTTGTTAAATGCAGATCTTGAAAGTAAGCAAACTTGTAGAAGAAATTGAGCAAAAGTGTAACCTCCCTGTACAAATACATTCATTCAGAAGTAGAATTGGATTGACCTTATTAAGAAGGTGCATTAGATTCCAACATTTGATAAAAGTACACAAGACTTGAATATAAACATTACATAGTATAATGCGTGTCACCAGGAATTTCATTATGAGTTGAACATTTGTAAATGTATTCAAATGTTCACATTACCACACAAATTGTTTTTGTTTGTTTTTTAGAAAAGAAGTGGCATGTTTGCTTCTTCATTAAAATCTAGAAGGAGATTTGTTCACATCCTTCAAACCTCCCTGGTGATACACATGAGTATGATGAACTGTATAGCAACTAAATAAATTACAGTATAATGTAGGCTTGGGCGATATCGATGTTTTTCATCCACGATATATCGTCAAACATATATCGCGATATTCGATAATATCGCGATTATTTTTGTTTTTCACGCATGAGCGCTTTAAAGCTGGTAATGGCAGGGATGTACCCATCTACAAGCGTCACAATAAATCGCCAGTGCTTACCTGAGAGACATGTGCAATTGCACCGTTCACGAGTGCAGCATATGGGGCGGTTTTTCACTACCCTAACCAGAAACAAAACGGCACAGCTACGCGAAAATGCGAACGTAACCAGACAATTGTTTTCAGTTTGTGACATGTTCAGTCATCAACGTTTCTCAAAATAGAACTTACTCATGAGTGCTAGTAACTTGAAAGATATACTGGTGTACGAACAATCACTTAATCATGTTTTTAACACTTTTACAATCCGCCATCTCTTGAAACTAAGCGTAACCCGATCACAAAGTTCGGTTTATGGTCAGAACCATGATGTCATCGCAGCACGACCGAACTTGGGAAAACGCTTAACCAATGACCAAAGCCCAAACATGTTTCTGGTTACGGTCACAAAAACGCACCCATCACTATTGGCAAATCGTTTGCATAATAATTATGTGGGACGGTTACTGCGTCGTGCGTCCCAATCAAATCATCAGCCCGAGTTCACGTGATTCACCCGTTCCACGTGACTGGGTCATAGTATAAACACGTGACTAGGTTTATTCCTGCATAGTACCGTGGAGAATAAAACCATGTGATTCAGAAAATGTGGATTGTAGTCACACTATTTTAAATAAACGTCACATGGTTTATCAAGAGTACATGTATGTGCTTTTTCACAGGAGACAAGAGTCCCAGTATGGTACAACAGAATAGTGTCCTAATCCCTCAACTTTGAACGAGCCGCTGCCGATCCATGCTTTGATTTAATTCATGATTATGTGTTTTTAAGGCAACGCGATATATTTTTTTTCTTCACAATAATTTTTTTTCATCGCGATATATTTTTTTCATTGCAATCGGCCGATATCTCGATGATTTAAAAAGTTCTCGATATCATAATCGCGTAAAAAAAATATTGCGATATTGGATATTATCGTGTCATCGCCCAAGCCTAGTATAATGAAGGTCATTACCCTTATTGAAGACTCTACAAGAGACTGGATCCACATGGAATCATGCTCATATATATAGATAATGTACAGTGCTTAGTATTTATATCAACCAACTTCTGCAAGGTATAATTACATGACAAAATACCCAAAGCAGGGAGGAGGGGGCTTCATCCCCCAAGGCTCCTCCCACCCCCTGGATCTGCCATTGGAAGTTATTTGGGCTTGGGACAGGAAAACCTCAAAACAGTTTGTTCATTGCAATATATACAATTAAGCTTATTACACAATTGATGAAGATTATCATTTGTAAAAGTAATATGATGTATAAAGCTAATTATGAATGCTTATTTTTAAAAGTGTACAATAATCATATATGTTAAAAGTAAATTTAAACCAAGACAAATGAAGCTCCTCTTTTTGTAATTTCACAAAATATTATGTTGAATTAGTAGCTCATTTATGATATTAAGAGTCATGGGTTTTCCTGAAAGTAATTTCTGTCTGGAATGGGACAGAAATGATTTCATAGAAACCTACAGTGCTGGTTAGAAACTGTGAATGAGATTTCACAACTTGTTTCCAAATGAAACATTGACTGGTCAATTGTTTATATGCAATTCTTGATTGTCATTTAGTATTCATGCACATGATGACATTTTACAAACAGTGTATCAAGAATGTACTATTCATTTTTATTTCCCTCCAGGTTGACAACATAACAACCCTTCTAATTGACCTGATCAGAGGTCAACAAGAAACAGTCTCAGCAAGAAACATCCTCAACCAAGAGAGATCAGCTCAGGATGCTCCAACAAAAGGTAAGAGGAAGAAAACTAGACTTGTTTATAAGGTGTAGCTCAGGTGTAGAATATAACCTTTCCATTATGCAACTCTGTACAAGGGTTGGATCCAGAGGGGAAAAGAGAGGGTATAGACCTTTCTTTGCTGTGTCACAATTGTAGTTTTTGTCAACTGGTGATTGGCAAACAATGGGTGACCATCAGTGAAAACAAAGAAAGTATTGACAAAGATATTGACATATGAATAATTAAAGAGTAACATTTACAAATCAACAGACAATGACAAAAGCAAAATCAGGGGAACTCCCTCTTAAAGATGCATCACCCATATTTGTAACTTTTTCACCAGTGATTCCTGGCAACTTCCTTTTAATTTGAAAAATAAATAAAAATGTATTTTCCTCATAGAAAGGCAACCAAATACTTAACAATTACAAATGAAATATAACACATCATCAGAGGCTTGTTTTTGAAATGAATTAATAGCTAGCCTCGTCATAAATTCATTTATTAGTTCATATGTGGATTTCTTTTATTAAAGACTGTGGAGAAGTGCTTAGCTAAATTGGTGAAGGGCAAACATCTAAATCAATTATTCATTTGAGTTGGTTCTTGAAGCAAAGTAAAGACTTCATTGGCAATGAATTGTATATGCTCTGTATCTCTTGTCATGTCAAACATTAATAATAAATGATACAAGATTAATTCTATAGAGTGACATTGATACTCAAGATTCTACATTACATGTTTGGGTAACATATCTTGAAGAGGACATTTCACCATTATGATGATGACAAGGGAGATTGCCAGTCAGCAGCATGTTGGATTACATCACATTATGTGATACACTGTATATCTTCACTGAGAGCAAGTCTGCTGCTACCAGCTGATGCCCATCTGCAGTGAATGTGATTCCCACGGGCCTGTACAGACCCTGAGCTATACATGAGATGAATCTACCTTCATCATCATAATGGTGAATATGACCACTGTTAACATCCCCATTGTCCACTACAATGTATATGTCTGATCTGTCACAGCATACACCAGTGCAGCGTTGAACTTCCTGACCATTGATTGTTGGTTTGATTGTGAGTAATGAAGTACCATTGTCATCAACAATGTCTACTTTATGTTGGTCACTACCACTGACTACAACTCTATTATTATTATCAATGGCCAGGAAGCAAGGTGCTGTCTTGACTGGCATAGTGTGAATGGTGAGCCATCAGTGGGGGCTGTATAACAGCTCACCACCATCCCATATCAATTAAGTTTGGCTCCTTTTCAATGCACCACACAACTGCTCGGAGCTTCCCCATTGGAGCGATCATGGAAATAGCCGTGCGGTATTTCCCGTTGTTACGTCACTGCTAACAAGCGGTAAAAGTTTTCTTTCTTAATCGAGTATCATTAAAGGTATAAAATATGCTTTCGATTGATGTAATTTTTTAAGAAACAAGACTGCTAGACACCGTAATTTTTTGATAAACTTGAGTTTCTTGTTCAATTTTGTGTCGAAAAATCGCTGTTTCGCTTACTTTGCACTGTATTGACCATCTTCAACTCGCTATAATTTCCGCTAGCGCCCTCCTTTGACTTTCTTAATCACCCAGTAGATTTGGTGATTCCTGAGCTAACTATCAATGTAAAGTTCATCGTGATTGGCCAATGTTTAACACCGTCCAAAAAGGATTTTAAAACGTCTCTCCAATAGAGTAAGCTCTTTGATCCATAAACAACCGTACATCAGTGCATGGCAGGCCATGCTGCCACGCACACAGTACCTACACGGTGTCCTGTGCTGAGTGTCAAGACTACAACTTATACAAGGCGAGGTCAACGAGCGGAAATTCTTCTTGTAAGTAAGTCTTTTTCCTTTTTTTCTTGAGGTGAATAGATATTTAAGGAGTGTTAACTATCTTTATTTGTTCTTGAAAGAGATGACTTGTCTTGAAACTAGAAAGTTTGTGAAAAACAGATATAAAAACCCATATCATTGACAGGGCTTCGGCCCATTCCCCTCCAGCATAACCGTATAGCAATTCGTGTGTACTGGGACATTCCATTTTTAATAGGGTGAAATCTTGTTGTTGATTGAAAAACGTATGTTGGTTTCATAGAAATTGGTTTTCATTGAGTAAAGGACGTTCACAAGGGGGATATAAAGTTTTGACCTTTTCAACAATTATTTTAAAAATACTTTTAATCGTTTTATGACAATGTTTGGGCCAAGTTAGGTCTAAAGACTATGGTCTTTACTTTAGCGAACAAAGCTGTCAAACATGCATGTACTGATATTTCTCAATTAATTGATAAAAAGAAATGGTAATTATCCCCTAGTCCTAGTCCTATAAAATTTATGCAGTTGAGACACATACATAGACAGGCAAGTTGTTTGAATTAAATGAACGACCGATCTTGCTGCAGGTAGCTATTGAGAGTATGCAAACACTTTCTTCATCTTAACCGAATTGCTTTTTAAATATACTTTTATTTTCATACTGTTTACAGGGATGGATTTGCGGCCAAACAAAAGAGTGAATTATCTTGCTTTGAGTAAAGGTGCCGACTCCACAGCTGCTAGGGAGAAGAGAAGAAGAAAGGAGACGTGGCCCATTGGAAAGCTTTGGAGATTGGAAGTTATAGGAGAAACTGGAGATTCAGTGAAAGTGCACTACGTGGGTTGGCCCTCGACATTCGATGAATGGTTGCCGAAAGAGAGAGTCGTTGATTTGCCGGAAGATGTTGAGAGAGGAGATGCTTTTGGACAACTAAAGCACCAAATATACACGCAGGTAAGACCTACGCTTTGAAAAACAAGCATACATTAGACACATACATGTACTGTAGATTCAGCATCACCAACTGAAAGTTATGGAAAACAGATAGCAACATCCTACAGGCGTGTATCCTAGGGTACTAGTAAAAATTAACTTGAAAGGCTGTACAGAGGACATGGGACATAGTGACAGTTCATATTAATTAATTCAGCGAGCTTATAACCCACAAGTATAAAAAGAATATTTTACATGTATTTCCAGCTTTGATATACAAATGTTGGCTGACTTAATTTTCTTTTATCATTTTAGGTGAAGGAGAGTCTCAACATTGCTCGTGGGTACGACTCACTGATCACCCTTAAAGTGCCAGCCCAAAGGGAGATCATAGAACAATTCCTTGAATCCATCAAAGCAAAAAAATCAAGAACAGTGGGGGGGAAGGACATTTACACAAGCGATTTAATACACATATCTAATGTTCTGGGAGATGACTGGTACTATAGAATAAATAACAGAGCTGGGGACTTCGCTTTCATATGTAAGGAAACGCTCAGATCTGGATATCTGAGAGAGGTGTCTAACCAATTTACCAAGAGTTGAAACCCAAGCTCATCCACCGTGGTTTTGTCTTGGTCATTCGCTTCGTGAAAGACTTTGGAAATCACTGGATCTGGATTGTCACAACCAAATGTAGCATCACGATGGCAAGTACAGGTGCTTATTTCATTGTACTCATTTCACTGTACCTTGCCTTAACTAATGTGGCCTGTATGTCAAACGATGACTGGATTGTACCTATTAACAAGTATGCCCTTTTTCAAATCATTGACAAAACACCTGTCAATATAGACAGTGATATTTACATTTCAAATGTTATTGAGCGTGCCTTAGAGTCACATAATGATTCCATATCTATGAAGTATGTTGGTAAAAGCATAATTGATTGCGTTAGAAGCACAATCAGGTACATGCTCAACAAATTCAAAACATGTTCCAAGAAAGGGGGTCGACAAAAATCCAGTTGCTTGGACAAGTGGAAACAATCCGATTATAAATTACGATTGGGCAGCGTAAAAAGGAAACTAGAGCATGATCTCGAGTGGAATGCAAAGAGGAGAAAGGTTATTGAAAATGAATTGAAAGTGTCCAAAAGAAAAGAAAAACTCCTCAGAAAGCGTAACCAGCAAATGGCAAAACAACTAGTCCAAAAAGCAATGAAAAAAATACATAGGAAAATGCCGAAGATAAATTATTCTAACTCATATCGAAGAAAACAAAAAAATATTTTATTGGAATCGGTAAAAGAAAAGTTTGAAATGCTGCAAGAGGAAGGTTACACACTCCAACGACTTCATGTTAGTGATATTTATGGAAATGTAATTGACTTTTTGGCCCCTGATTTTGGACCCTTGGATATGAACAAGTCTACATGTATACCTGTAGAAAAAGCCCTCTTTTTAAAAGACTCACTTTGTCTTCCAGATATATCATATACTAGATTGCGGCGAACTTGCAATGATCTGCCTAGTTTAAACAATGTCCTTGGCGCTAAAAATTTGCTAGATGCGACCTTCCAGGTAAATAGGTTTGAAAATATGATAGGAGCATGGCAACCTATTGGTAAACAACTAGAACACGCTCTTGAGAGAATGATAAAAAAGTACAGTAATGAACTTGTTCCTAACATGATAGGTGTCATATTGAGTGGTGATGGGACGTTCATTGGGAAGCGCATACATTGTGTTAACATTACTTTCAGATTAATTTACGGTAAACATGTTAGTCCCGAGTACATTCTTGCTATGGTCAGAGCACCAGAGAAATATGACTCCTTAAAATCAATCTTTGCTACTGTTCTGGAAAGTCGGCTAGACACCATAAACATCGGTGAGAACCTGTTCAATTTGAAATACTACCTAGGTGCAGATATGAAATTCATAAACCAAGTCATGGGTATAGGGGCATGTAGTAGTACATACTCATGTGCCTGGTGCAAATGCCCAAGTACAGAAAGGCATGATGCTACTAGTAAGTGGTCAATGATAGATACTGAGAAAGGTGCACGTACACTTGATGAAATAAGAAATATGTCTACGCAGAAAAAAGGAAAAAACAAAGGTTGTGTGGCAGAACCTATTTTCTCTTTTATTCCCGTTCATATGGTTGTCCCGGACCCACTGCATTTGTTTCTTCGCATCTCCGATCAACTAGTGATTCAGCTTATTCAGATTTTGAAACGAGCAGACAATATTGCCAAAAGTGGGAAAAATGTAGACAAAAAGCAAGTGCAACAATCTTTTGAAGTTTGAAACATTTGTTGGTAAGCTCTCTATTCCATGGTCCATCTTCACCAATCGTGATACTGGCCAGTTTCAGTACCGGGATTTTACTGGACCAGAGCATAAAAAAATACAGCAACATATCCAAATTGATGACCTTATTCCAGAACACCCAAGGTGTGAAGCCATTAAATATTTGTGGTCTGAATTTGGCCAAATCATCTCATTCATGAAAACTGAAGATGTTGAGCCCAAGTTAGTAGAAAGCAGAGCCCGTGCATGGGTTGCCAAATACGCTAACACTTTTCAGGCCAAGGATGTGACACCATATATGCATGTCTTTATGAATCACTTGCCGGAATCTATTGAAATGCATGGTAACATTTGTCATTTTAGTCAACAAGCCATGGAAAAACTTAATGATACAATTACAGTCCTGTTCTTTCGTTCTTCTAACCACCGCAACACTGAGGCATTTATGCAGGTGATTAAGAAACAAAACAGGCTGTCCCTTCTCACTGACACTTACAAAGAAAAACCAGTTTTTGAAGTTCATTGTAGCCTGTGTGGAGAGGCAGGTCACAATAAGCGTACATGCTATTTGAAGTTTCGACCCAATAGAGACTTAAGTGGTACTCTAGATGACTAGATTCTGTTGAGAAATTAATATTTGTTGCATTTAAGTTATTTTGTAAATGTTAATTGGAGCATGAGAGTTTTTACCATGTTTTTTATAGTGTGACATGCCCCTTTTACCATTTTAAAGCCCCTTTGCCAATCAATTTATGTTTGGCTCACATGTTTATAACTCATTTGTAACACTAATTAGTTCCAGTCATTCATTTGTAAATAAACATTGTATTGACAAAGGCAAGGTACAGTGAAAGCCACAGGTTAAGTTGGTCTACTTTAGAGCTGGTTATATTAATCAAATTACAGACTTAATGTTCTCTCTGGCCCTGACGCTATAATAAAGTATTTTGGTTTTGAAATACAAAAAAACAACACGTATATTTTCATACGAGACGGTATTTTACTAAACAAATCAAAAATCAAAATCTGAAAACAAATTTTAAAACACAAATGATTGATATTGTTCGTTACTTAAGTTCATATAACCAACAATATCGAATGGTGATTTGACAGCATTGATGTTTTTAGAAACCAGTTCTAATTACAATGAAATAAGTACATGTAAATAATATAAATATTCAATCGTAAAGAATTTTGCATGTTTGTATCTTACTTGTGCTTAGACGTTTTGTTAACTTTATTTGAAACATTGTTCTCCCCCTTTTCTTTACTGAAGAAAATTTTATATCAGTTATGCATTTTGGTATTAGAATGTATTTTGTACATTTCACCTTTCTATTTTGTTTAGCGTCAGTTTTCTTAGATCCACTGATAAAAGCATCTTGGGAATGTCATTACAACTGACTTAATGCGTATTCTGAAAACTTGAAGAAGAAAACACAAAGACAACACTAAACCCGGAGTTGACTTTTGAATGTCAGAATTATAGACAATATAGTAAGTAAGTATTAACTGAAGTGTGTATTTACTATTTATTCTTTAATACCATACTATATGATTACCAAAGTTTATTGCTTGTGAGTTAGTCGAGGGTTTTGAAGGAACCACCTGAAATTTGAACAATGACTAAACATTTTTGACAATCCTTGGTTCATTAGCATAAAACGTTTGTGGTTTGTCCATCTTGCATGTTAATGTTTACAAAAGTGTTTGATACTATTTTATTGTTCTATCGAACAATATCCAGTTTGCCAAAGATATTGTAAGTGTTCAGATTTTAAGCTTTCAACAAAATTGCCATGTTTTGAGCAGAGTATGGTATATTTAAAACGTATTTTTCTTGCCAAAATACATACGTTGATGTGCTCTTCAGTGTGTGATGACAAATATTTTGTGTAGAGGGGAATCAAGAGGTTACGATTTAGATGTTATTTTTTTATGAATTGTACACTACGTGTACAAACCACAACGTTATTCTTGTATATAATTAGTCGAGGGTTTTTGAAGGAACCATCTGAAATTTGAACAATGACTAAACATTTCTGACAATCCTTCGCGTTCATTAGCATAAAAACGTTTGTGGTTTGTCCATCTTGCATGTTAATGTTTACAACAGTGTGTGATACTATTTTATTGTTCTATCCGAACAATATCCAGTTTGCCAAAGATATTGTAAGTGTTCAGATTTTAAGCTTTCAACAAAATTGCCATGTTTTGAGCAGAGTATGGTATATTTAAAACGTATTTTTCTTGCCAAAATACATACGTTGTGTGTGATGTGCTCTTCAGTGTGTGATGAAAAATATTTTGTGTAGAGGGGAATCAAGAGGTTACGACTTAGATGTTATTTTTTTATGAATTGTACACTTCGTGTACAAACCACAACGTTATTCTTGTATATTTTTAAACATCATTTTTCGTATCAATTAAAAGAATAAAAGCATGCATGTAAAAATAAATTCAATGAGTCCGGAGTTCTACTTAATTGTAGTACCATTTTGTTGTTGTTTGTGCAGGAGTACGTCTTGGTGCTGCTATTTGTTATTAAGAACAATATTTTCACCAATAACTCATGATTTCACAAATAGAAATTTACTAATTCTTGAAAGTATCAATGTCAGTGTCGTATATAGGGCCTATTTCGTACGGATTGCTCAAAGCATGGAGGAGGCCTTCCTCCATGCTCAAAGCAAGCATGGTCTTAACAAAATGTATGGCCCTACACAGCATGCACAGCACCAAGGCTGCTGGACTGAGCAACCCCTATTTACCAAAGTGGTACAACCCATCCTGGCTGCACTGGGCTCCCGGAGTTGTGTGTGCACAATGTCCAAGGCCAAAGATCAAGAGATAAGAGTGCACGCACAGCAGTTTACAGAGGAGCGTTTTTACTATGAAAGGAATTGATATGGTGGAGTCAATCTTGAGAAAAATGTAAAAAACATTCCCAAGTTTTACAGAAAACATTGGAGTAAATGTTCTATTTTGTTAATTTTTTTTAATGCAAGTACTTGAGATATAATTTATATTTCAAGTTAGCTGTCATATAATAATTTGATCATTTTGTGTTCATGTCATTACCAATGCTGTACCTTCCCTTTAAACAGTTGTGTAAGTTCATTTGAGATGCACCAGCTGTATCTGTGTTTCTGGATGCAAATTGTTTCGGTTTTTGGAACAAAGTTTTTTATATTTTTACAACAAAATCAGGAGGGCATTCATGAATGGGAATAAAAGAGTGACACTTTGTCTTGACCTCAGGATAAATACCCCTGGGGTTGTGGCCATGGGCAATTAAGGACATTACCTATGGTTTGCTGGTTCTTTATCCCTGTGGCCGTGACACAATCGGTCTTTATCCTGTGATCAACACCACGCATTGAATTTTGAATCCAATTGTCATGTTTTCTATTTCTAATTTTGATACCCTTAGTAATGTTGAATTGTCATGTTTTGAGTTCAGAGCAGTTTTCCAACAGGTCATGGAATCGGTGTCCTAGTTCAAGATGACCACAGTGACTGAAAATGACTGCCATATTTATGCAGCAGCAATGGTAATATGACCTTATCATGTGCGGTATTATTTCCATTCAATGAGTAAATCCAAAACTAGCAGTCCGATTCCATGCCCTGTTGATCGTGACAATACTGCCCCTTTAAACTAGGGAGGTGTGGGGTCATGAAAACGTTGTGTGATTATATTAATACTTGATCTCATGGTCATGAACATGTGTGTTATTGGCTTGAATCTTAACAATATTTAAATTCTTTTTGAAACAATCTTCCTACAGATCATTCTGTTTGGGTAGTCGGAATAGCATGATAGCTTCAATGTTGTAGCATGCTGCCCTCTTTCTGTCAGCAATGACCATGATAACATCGGATGGTGTTGTAGCTCGTTGTACAGGATGTGTCAACTTGTTCAGGGATCTTTGTAAAACTTAATGGTAAGTTTCTGTGATACTTGATAGTAAAGCTGCTTCTTTATTCAATTGTCAAATAATTCTAATATTTGATTAACCACACGATTTGGTTACTTTTCATTCCATATATAGAAATAATTGCGACAATATCAGTTTATTTTGATAAAGAAAGCAACAAGGATGTGAACTACAATAATAATGAAACATACATGTAAGTAAAAATTATAAGTTAAGAGATTTGATTTATTGACATCACTCAACTGAGGAGGGAGATTGTGGGAACAAACAATGAATTGACTTGTTATAATATTGTTTTGATAAACCTGATTGGAGACAAAGAGTCAAATTAATTTATATTACAATCTGATCTAATAAATGTTAATTAAATGCAAATTTAATTAATCAACAGTAAAACTTAATAGTCAATAAAATAACAGTCTCTAGATTATGCTCCTAAATTAAAGGAGGGAATTTGAAGAAAACAAAATCTGCAATATTTATGTTGAAAATTAATTAGCAAAGACACAAAGACCATAGATTTGAGTTATTTCATTGATGTATGGAAAATACACATGTGAAAACTATAAAAAATAGAATACGATTGACCAAAATAACAATTTCCAATGGGTTCCAAAAATTAAATCTAATTTAAAAAAAAAAAATTACGCAATTCGCCCCACACAAGGCCAATGGCCACTCCAAGGTGGGGGCTACTAAGTCATTGAGTTGTTACAACGACTCCACACTGAAGAAACCAACCCCTCACACTAAAACAAGACAAGTTAATTTAATAACCAGCCTCTTCATGGTGCGAATAGGACTGGGAGGGGTATAACTAGTTCAGAACAAGGCAGTTGTTAAACTGCCTCTGCCCCTATAAAATTTATACTTGATTTTTTTAATTATAACATAAATTGTAAAAAGGTATGGTAGACCATTGTTAAATTTGACCTGATTACAAAATGACACAATTATTATATGAAAGCTAACTTGATGTGAAGTTTGTAAAGGTATCAAGCATCCTGAGAAATTATTTCCTTCTGAATTACTTTCATTTTAAAATATATTCTGTAAACATCATGAATGCTTTATTTTTCATAAATTTGTTGCATAATTGCCAGAGTTAAGCAACATTGACCGCAGTCAGTACTTGGATGGGAGACCATTCTATGAATTATTTGAGGTTGTGTGGCTAGTCTGAGGTATGGTAATGCCTTAATAACATCACCAGGGGTTCACATCCTTCAGATGTAGTTTAAGAACCCAGGACACGTATCACTAGTCTGAGGTATGGTAATGCCTTAATAACATCACCAGGGGTTCACATCCTTCAGATGTAGTTTAAGAACCCAGGACACGTATCACTAGTCTGAGGTATGGTAATGCCTTAATAACATCACCAGGGGTTCACATCCTTCAGATGTAGTTTAAGAAACCCAGGACACATATCACTAGTCTGAGGTATGGTAATGCCTTAATAACATCACCAGGGTTTACATCCTTCAGATGTAGTTTAAGAACCCAGGACACGTATCACTAGTCTGAGGTATGGTAATGCCTTAATGCCTAGGGGTTCACATCCTTCAGATGTAGTTTAAGAACCCAGGACACATATCATGAATGTTTTATCACAATAGGTGATGAAGTTTTGGAGAAAACAACTTTTTAAGAAAACAATGTTTTGTAAATTCTACATTACAATTCCTGTTTTCTCAAAGATGAAAATACTTCAAACAACATCATTTCCCAGGATGCTTGATACTTGTACCAACTTTACACCAATTAAGTTTGAATGTAATAATTTGTTCATTTGATAATCTAGTTATTACCAATGTTGATTTGATCAATTATTTGATCAAATAAAATGATGAGATAAAAAGAATACAAAATGAAACCCTACCATCTAAAACACTTTAGGTAGGTTTTAGTTGATGAAAGTATGGTGAAAGTTATCAGGTGATAACCTTCATCTTGTAGAGTCATTGAAGACTCTACAAGAGACTGGATGGATCCAAATGGAATCATCCTCATTGATAATGTACAGTGCTTAGTATTTATATCAACCAACTTCTACAAGGTATAATTAGATAACAAAATACCTTACAAATTAAGAGATGTCAAGTAGGTCTCAAGTTCAGGAATGATGAAGGTCATTACCCTCATTGAAGACTCTACAAGAGACTGGATCCACATGGAATCATGCTCATATATATAGATAATGTACAGTGCTTAGTATTTATATCAACCAACTTCTACAAGGTATAATTACATGACAAAATACCCAAAGCAGGGAGGAGGGCTTCATCCCCCAAGGCCCCACACCCCCTGGATCTGCCATTGGAAGTTATTGGGGCTTGGGACAGGAAAACCTCAAAACAGTTTGTTCATTGCATTGTGTACAATTAAGCTTATTACACAATTGGTGAAGATTATCATTGTAAAAGTGTACAAAAATCATATATGTTGAAAGGTAAATTTAAATTTCATTTCATTCATTTATTTATTTATTAACACATATTCCAATGTTGACAACAAGAACGTTGTTAGAAATAATTACACAATATTAAGAGGTCGTACAAAATGCAAAGACAAAATTAGTAACATGAAAAGACTATTTATAAAAGAAAAGCTTGTCAACATTGAGGAAAAGAAGAAGCCAGGGCTTTTATTCCTTTCCCTACCCCCACCCCTCCCCTTAATTACAAAATAACAAAGTTACTTGACAAATACAGAAGACTACATTCACCAATAACATTGGCAGGAGATCAGACCAAATAATAAGTCAATTAAATAGCATCATTGAGCAACTGAAATTTAAGTTTTTTTGTAAACGGTTTAAGAGAGCGAGACTGTTTGACATCATCAGCCAGACTGTTCCAGAATTTGATTCCACATTATTGGGGACTATTTTTAAATAAAGAGGTACGATTAAAATGTTGATACAAATGTTTCCTGGATGAGCTTCTGGTTACGTATTGAACATCTGAAGTTAAAATAAACGATTGTTGAAAGCAAAGGGGTAATAAATTATTCATTTGTTTGAACATACATGTAAATTTGCCAAGATTAAGGTAATAAATATATGTTAATTTGAGCAAATTTAAATTAGTAAATAAAGGAGTTGTATGATCCAGATAACCTGCTTTGGAAATAATATGTTCAGCTCTCTTTTGTAAGAGAAATAATTTGTTATATTGTGTGATCGAGCCACCCCAGACAATCACTGAATAATTTAAGTAAGGGAGTATAAACCAATTATACAGTGTTAATAAAACATTATTAGAAAGAACCGGCTTCAATTGATTGATATTATCTACCACCAAGAAAACAGGCAAGTGGTCACTTATATCGGTAACTAAAACTCCAGCACAGTGTTTAGAGTAATCATTGGTGAAAATATTATCAATCAGAGTAGAACTAATATCTGTAATTCTCATCGGCTTGTTAATTGTTGGGTAAAAAGAAATATTATCAATCAGAGTAGAACTAATATCTGTAATTCTCGTCGGCTTGTTAATTGTTGGGTAAAAAGAATAGGAAGTAAGTACATCCAAACAAATTGTCACAGTGCGGTCAGAATTATAATTAAATAAATTTACATTAAAATCGCCCATCATATAACACTTTTTTGTTGTCATTATTTACCCGAGCTAATATTTGAGTGAAGTGGGTAATGAAGTCAATATAAGAAGCATCAGTGGGTTTGTAAATAATTCCAACAATAACACTAGTCCTATGGATATTATCCAACTCAATAAAACATGCTTCAATATCAGAATTGTATACACATATGTCATTACGCACCTTGTAGGATAAATCCTGGTTAATATAAAGTGTTACACCACCACCTCTTTTATCATGTCTGCAAGCACCTTCAATATTATAGTGAGGAAGCTGTATAAGAGGATCATTTAAATCATTAAGCCATGTCTCTGAAATACCAATAATAGAAAACTTCACCTTTAACATATTAATATAAAGAGAAATATTATTGAAATTTTTAGGAAGACTACGTGCATTGATGTGAAGTAATTTAGCATTAGTATTAACATTAAAAGTATTCAAGAAAGTATTCTGGTCATAACAATCACAGCTAATGTCTGGCAATTCATAATTTAGATCGGGGTCAATATTAGAATCTACAAAAGATGTGATGTCAAGGAAAGATCAAATGTATACTGAATGGTCGATCTCCTGAACAAATGACAAATGGACAAGGACAAGAACAATACATGAAATAGTAATTATACATGAAATAAGACTCACAATAATTATGATATGAGGTGTAGTGACAGATCGTGATACTCCCCCAGGAGATTAATATAGTATGACATCTAATAGTTATTTGTCTCACCGTGTAAAGCTACAAGTTTGAACTAAATAAAACAATATGTACATAAAACATTCATTGTTGGCCACTACCATTCCCTACTGGAAGAAGCTTAATAAGCTAGTGTAGATGTAATAGTACA
>CM055831.1:24132659-24162973 GCA_029582265.1 Zoroaster sp. YZ-2022
ATAAAACCAAGTCTTTGCAAGAACCAAGTCTTTGTAAGTGTTTGTAAGATTTGTTTTAATATGTGTTGAAAATTATATTATTTTTATTATATTGGACAGGTCATAATGTACACAAAATCTTGCCAAAATAACAGGAGATGTTAATGAAGTTAATACCCAAAATAGCTATCCTTTAAGGATTTCATTTACCAAAATCCAAAAATTTCCCGGGATTATTATTATTTTATTTTTTTAAAATCCAAATTACAAGAGATTTCAATGAAAAAAAAATCCAAAATAGCTATCCTATAACTTGGTTTTCATATACCACCATCTAATATAAGCCTGGATTATTTTTTCCTTCTTTTTTGCAAAACTCTGTTCTCATGCCTGCTAAGCTGGGAGAGCATTGATCTGAAATATCTGCTTCATTTGAGGCATTACTTTGTTCTTCAGTGTATAGGTTATATTGTACGGAAGCGTATAGCTGCCAACATAAAAATAAATTTTCCTCCCAATTAAGTCGTACGTACGAGATAATAAGTCGTACGTACGAGATACTAAATAAATGCGTGCGAGGATGCTAAGTCGTGCGTGCGAGATACTAAGTCGTGCGTGCGAGATAATAAGTCGTGCGTGCGAGATAATAAGTCGTCGTCACGAGATACTAAGTCGTGCGTGCGAGATACTAAGTCGTGCGTGCGAGATAATAAGTCGTGCGTCACGAGATACTAAGTCGTGCGTGCGAGATAATAAGTCGTGCGTGCGAGATAATAAGTCGTGCGTGCGAGATACTAAGTCGTCTGCGAGATACTAAGTCGACGATAATAAAGTCGTGCGTGCGAGATAATAAGTCGTGCGAGATACTAAGTAAATGCGTTAGAGATACTAAGTCGTCGTCGAGATAATAAGTCGTCGTGCGAGGATAATAAGTCGTCGTCGTCGAGGATGCTAAGTCGTGCGTGCGAGATACTAAGTCGTCGTGCGAGATACTAAGTCGTGCGTCACGAGATACTAAGTCGTGCGTGCGAGATGCTAAGTCGTCGTGCGAGATAATAAGTCGTGCGAGATAATAAGTCGTCGTCACGAGATACTGTAAAGCGTGCGCACGGATAATAAGTAAGTCGTACGAGATAATTAAGTCGTACGTACGAGATAATACTAGTCTTAATACTGGTCGCTAGAGGGGGCTGTTTGTGCGCTTGACTTTTACTAGTTAGTGTTGGTTCAGTCGTACATTGAACCGTGGTTGAACAGTCTAGAAACAAGACTACAACGACAGCGCACATGGTTTGTATACACTGCCACTGTGTAGTACTACTGTCAAAGATTATCCAGCTTTCATGCAAACTGCTCGCTTCAGAATTCTGGAGAGAATTCTTCTATTACAAGTACAACTTTCCAGAGGCCAGTTGCTCATTAATTGTTGGTAAGTCTCGAGCAGGCAGTGTATTCTTAATGCCCAGTTGATTCATGATTATTTTGTGTGAAACCAAACCCCATGACTAATATGAGGCCTGCAAAGATTCATATTTTGCCAATTTGACTGAGAGTCGGTGACTATGGTGACATGACACACGTACAGCCCATGTTGGGCTGAATTATGTCCACGTTGCTCTAGACTATAGTATGCTCTATACATAACAACACTGTTTACATGGCAGTAATACTAGAACCAGACAATTTGTTTTTATTTGGTAGGGGCCAGGGGGTCCTAATAAACTGGATTACAAATGTAGAAATGTAGAACATAAAATTATGCACTTTACTAGCCCAGAATTCCTCAATTTTATTTCGTGTGTGTAACTTGTTAATGTCATTACTCATTGATGATAGTTATGTAAATTTGAATGTTTAAAATTAACATTGAAACATGATTTGTGTCAACCATGGATGTAGATGTGTACAACGGTAGTTCTCACAAACAAATCAACAATAATAAACATGAATGACAACAATCTTGGAAAGTAATCTTAGATTTAGAACAGTAATTCCATAAAACTTACTTGTCAACAAACAATATTTTCTCCCTTCCTTACCATGAAAAGCCTCAAGCCTGAGTGATTGTTTCCCATTACTAATTAAGGTAATTTGTAATAGTGTATTTTGTTTGTACACCAGTCACCAGCCCATATACAAACTATCACTGTCATGACAACTGTATGCATGCTCAAACTTCACGTTATCAACTTTGTAATTTATGTTATTGCATATTGTTTTGGGGGACACACATTATTTTTTTTTTATTGTTGATTATAGGTGTGAAATGGAAGAAGAGAATGGACCGTTAGTGCAGTTCCTCAGGGACCGTGGAATTTCAAATAATATTCTTGAACAGTTGAAAAAAGACAAGGTAAGACCTCCCTCATCTTTTAAAATAATTTTACTTTCACAGACAATTTTGCAGCATAATAATTATTTAAACAAATTGCTTACATTTCAATAGAGAGCCCAGTACCTCCATTGATAAGTAACCCATGTGGTTTAATAGTGGGGGAGAGGTGTGGGGCATGGCGAGAGCTGTATCCCGGTTACCCCACCGGGTCCCACCCCAAATCAGTATACCCCAGTGGAAATATTTTGCTGTATGTTTTTATACTCTTGCTATGGTCAGCGTGCCTTTTCCAATGTAGTACCTGCCTTTGGAATAAGCTCCGACCACAGTCCGTCAAACAACATTTTTTGACATCTTCAAGAGGGAATTGAGTTTCCATTTGTTTGGCTAGTTTTACTTCCCTTGATCTTAACATGACTTTTTTGTCACTTTGTTGTTTTCTGCTTGATCAATTTTCCAGATAAGTGAGCAACATAATATTAAGTCTATATTATTATTATTGTTTTCATGGTCAATTTCTTTATTGCTAGTTTTTCTAGTTTGCACCAGAATGCATGCATCTTTGGATCACAAAAAATTGATACACACCAAGGCATATCTACCTCCCGTTACGTCCTCATGTTTTAGATTACATCAGAATGCATCTACAACATCACAATTTATTTCCTACAAATTTATGCTAAAAATGGGGCTCGGGACATTCCTCCTCACCTTTCACCATTGTCTGAAAATTGTGTGTCACTGCACCACTTCTTCCCTTGATTAAGATATTTATAGGTCCACCCTTGCCTATACAAAAATTTAATCAAAAGTAGGTGAGCCTTTCAGCAGTAATTCAAATTTTGAAATCAATTGACGTTTGTGCTGTCCCTCCTCATGATCACATTTAAAGGCAGGGTATACTTTTGGTAATTGACCATAAAAACTTACTTGGCAAGGAGCACTGAAGAGCTGTTGATAGTATGAAACACTGTGAGAAATGACTCCCTTTGAAGTAATGAAGTTTTCGAAAAAGATGCAATTTTTCATCAAAAAATTTGAATCTGAGAGAGGCTTCAGGCATAAAGCCTTTCTCAGGCATCTGAAAGCCCATAATTTTATGCAACAAGGGTGTTTTTTTTTTCTTCTTTCATTATTTTCTCGCAACTTAGATGACCGATTGAGCCCGAATTTTCACAGGTTTGTTATTTGATGCATATGTTGGGATACACCAAATGGAGATACCGGTCTTTGACAATTACCAAAAGTATACCCTGCCTTTGTGCATCTATTACAAAGGCAGATATAGGTTCTTGAAATGTGTGTGTGTGTGGGGGGGGGGGGGTCATTCCTTGGTCTGGAGGGCACAACTGGCCTCTGGGGTTGTTGGTGGTCATACTGTGCGAGCAATTGGGGGTGTAAAAAAAAAGGAACATTTTTTTTATATATTTTTTTTCCTAGCTGAAAAGGAGCACCCCTGGATCTGCCTGTATATTATACCAATTTTGTGTGTTATAAAATATATTTATAATGTTATGATACTGGTTATTCTTGTGTCTTAGATTGATGGAGAGACGGTCAAATTAATGCAGGACGAAGATCTCGCTTTATACCTACCAGCACGAGGTGACAGACTAGCCCTCTTTGATTTTTGTAAAAACCGAGAGAGTACAACAGAGAAAAACAAATTATCACTTTTCCGTAAGCTGAGGAACAAAATGAAATTAAGGCACCCAAGAGAAAACAACAGTGACAGTGACGACAGTGAAGAGCATGCAAAAAGTACAGCTGGAAAACGCCTCAAGGGAAACAAAAATGCAGCAAAGAAAACAAGAAGGCTCGAACTGGGATGGATTCACGAGGGACGTCAAGTGAGAAAGAAGAATGGTGGTGGAACTCGTACTATCGATGTCCTGAAAACTGCCACAAAGAAGGATCTAATTAAGAATTGTAAGGAAATGTTTTTCCCAGGTGGCCAATCGAAATACTATTCCATTGAAGAAGTTGATTGCAAAATTCTGGACTTCAAAGAAACGCCATTTCCTGACAATGTCACTGTTGGTGATTTGTATGAGGAAGTTAAAATGGGCATAGTCCGTTTCTACCTATTGACAACATTCAAAGTGCCCAGAGAGGAAATGGGCCCAAAGGATGTTCAGTCAGACAATGTGCCCGTCGTCTGTCACAGTTTCTCAAGTCCTGCCGATGAAACTCGTGCAAGTACATCAAGGCAACCACTGCAGTCCACTACCTCCTGTCATGACGCCCTTGCAAGCACATGCACATCTACGCGGTCTACGCAGCCTTCAACCATCGATCACAATCTCAGCTCTGCATCGTCAAACATAATCCAGTTTGGTCCAACATGCTGTGGAAATGAGCACGATCTGTCCGACACACTTCCATTGGTGGATGATATAGTCGAAGTAGAAACGTCAGAATTGACAGACCAGTGGCCCGACACCTTGTTTGCCGTTAATGATGATCTGACAAGTAGCCCACGATCACCAACTCCACCTCCAGATGTCGTTTCTCTAACAGTCCACCGTGTGAACATTTTGGAGGAAATGGTTAATCATTTTAAAAATGAACATATTTTGCACGAACAGATCAATTTCACATTCGTTGGCGAAGCTGGTAGTGACTTCACTGGGGTTTCTAGAGGCTTATACCGCATTCTGGTCAGAGTTTTCATCGGAGAAGCTGAAGGTGAGGAATCTCGTGTACCTGCGATTAACACAAAATGGCAAGAAGAAGAGTGGAGGGCCGTCGGAAGAATTCTACTCAAAGGGTTTTCAGATCATGGTGTGTTCCTTTGCAGTTAAGTTTCGTATTTGCCACTGCTCTAATCCACAGAGAAGAAGATGTGAAACCAGAAATGCTTCTAGAGGACTTTGTTTCGTACCTCTGTCCTACAGAAAGAGATTTGGTACAGCATGCCTTGGAAGGATGCATCGATGATGACGAGCAAGAAGATCTTATTGATTTCTTTGATAGGTATGGGTGTAGGAAAGTGCCCATGCAAGATGAGATGAGATCACAGGTGATACAAATAGCACAAGCAACTCATCCAAAGGCCAAAATATGCTTTGGACAAAATGAAGGAAGTCGCACAGACTGGGCTGAGCATGTATTTTCCCTCTTGCGTTGAAATAAAGGCCATGTACAAGTCAAAGAAGCCAACAGTGAAGAAAGTGTTGAACCTTCTGGATGCATGTCCGACTACTCAAGATGAAAACCAGGCTCTCAAATACCTTCAGCAGTTCATACGGGCTCAGGGTGAAGTTTCCTTGAAGAAACTACTGCGTTTTCTCACAAGTGCTGATATCATGTGCGTAGACAAAATAAAGGTTACCTTTTCCAAGCTTGAAGGTCTAGCCCGAAGACCAATTGCACATACATGCGGGCCTGTATTAGAGCTTCCTTCAACCTACCAGTCCTATCCAGAATTTAGAAGAGAAATGGAGAGCTTGTTGTCTAAAGAAGAATGTTTCGTAATGGACATAGCTTGATGGATTCTCTTCAACCTTTAAGCTTGGCTAGCAGAACCATTCCTAACCAAAGGATCAGATTGCAGTACACAGATTACTCCTTTATTGCTCTTTGGAACTATTCCATATCCATACGTTATTTTGTTCATTTGCTTGCTTTCTTTTTTGTTTGTTTGTTGGGAGTATGGGGTGTTGGGGTGTTTGCTATTGTGTTGGGGGTGTTGGGGTGTTATTGTTTGGTTGTTTTTTTGTTGGGTTGTTTGTTAGGTTGCTTTTGAAACATAATCAAGTTTGAACACAAGGTGTTTTTTTACTTTTAGGTGAGTAACTGTTCGTACCTATAGAAATGATAAGCAGCTACTTTCTCATTCATGAGTAAAAGGTTTTTAATAATTATTAATGTTTCTTAATGGTTTTGTATATTAATGATTGTGATAAATGTAACGTTAACATTAGTTTTCCCTCAAGGAAATTTTAGGAACATGTTGTTAAAATTCCAATAAGTGATTCCTTATGAGTATGGCAATTATGAGGGCATGCAATAGTTTGTCCTTAATTTATTGAAAAAATATATTATGTAGGTCCCTTAACCCTAACTCCCTAGGTATTCTGGCTAGGAACCTTCCTCAATCACACAAAATGCTACAAAATGTCTTCATAAAATTTGGAAGGCTCCTGAATACTACAAAATCACCCAATATATTGTGCTGTACTTCGTGTGTAGGGTGCCCACTGCCTCAATCACACAAAATCACACATACCTGTACCCTTTGCCTTTATCCCTTTATTATGAACAAAAATACATGTTTTTTTTTTTGTTTTTTTTGTTGGCTCAGTCACCTGGTATTGTATTCCTAAATTGATACATGGTGTGAAATGTATGCAAATAATGCCATTTTATTATTACCAGTGCATAAAATATATAGCATCCTTCCTCAATCACACAAAATGCTCCAATACCTATAGAGGATTTTGTGTGATGTGGGGTGGTTAGGGTTAATGATTATCATTATGTTTTGTATTATTTATAATGATCATAGTAATTATGGTGACATATGATATACAGTCTTTCCCCTGGTAAAAATTAAGTGCGAGGTGATGGGGGTAAAAATGCTTCATATACAAAGTGTCATAATGTGTACTTCATCTTAATGAATGCAAAAATTGTTGATGGCCTGACGTTTCGACCCTAGCAGAGTCTTTCTCAAAGGTTAAATGAATACGGAGTATTTTATGTATATGAGCCTGAGTCACAGAGGGACCACAGGCAGGATTCGGCAGGGCAAAACATGTTTGGTTTTTAGAAGAAATAAGTTTTAGCAATTTACAATCGGGTAATAAGTTGCTTCATCTTTAAAGACGAATCACAATTTTTTTTGGTTGGTAAGGTAATTTTTTTGCAAGTGGTGCTAACTTTACAAATAAATTTATGGCGCTCAGGAAAAACTGTGAGGTGCCCACTTCACATTTAGGTATGAAGGGAAAACTGATATATAATTTGCTGTAATCTTTCCAAAGCATAATACGATTTAATTTCATTGTGATGTGTTTGTATATTTTAAATAATTATGACAATTACAGTGGGATAAAGTAGTTTTTTCCCTAAAATATTGGAAACCTATTACGGTTCCATTATATGATTGAAGTAATGTTTTTTAAGATTAGGCCTACTGAAATATGATAATTATGCTGACATCTACAAGTTTTTCACTTAATTCTTTTTAAAGGACATTGTAAGGTTCCATTAAATAGTTCCATCATAGTTCTTGTTTGTGCATACTAATGATTATGATAATCATGTGTAATTATTGAGTACAAATGTTCAGGTTTTACAATTGTTTTGAAAGTTGTTTTGGTACATTTTAAACATCTTATAAGGGTTTAAAGATTTTGAAGATTTATATATCGTTTCATAAAATGTTGCACTGTTTTGCAGATTTCATTGTCATAAAAAGCTTCTAATTTGAGGATTCACTGAGGAAATAAAACCAATGTATGCAACCACATGTATACCCCTACCATGAGTCGGTAGTGTAAACTTATTGTATTTTTTATTTCAGGTAAAGCGTATATATTTGCAATGTTAATGCAATTGCCGTATACTTGGTTGTACTTTCCTCAAATTGTCCAAAAATTAAAAACTTTTCTCAATTTGCCCATGTTCTTTTGTTTGTTTTTTAAATAAATCTTAAATTGCCTAAAAATCATCTTCTTTAAAAACATGTCAAGAATTATTCAAAATTTGTGTGAATCTGAAAGTTCCAAACCTTTCGATTTTTCTCGACAAAAGGGGGGGGGCGCAGTTGGATACATTTTGGAAATCATTTTGCCCCTCTAGGCTCTAAAACATGGATCTAAAAACGCGTGCAGGAAACGTTATTCTGCATTTTTTAGAAAACGTGAAAGTTTGTTCATTACGTTCCATCATCATTTGTTCTTTTTGGAAATGGTAGGCCTACAATAAAAGAAAGTTAAACTTTCACAGATTACTTTCTGGAAACCTATTTGGCTTCTTAAAAGTATAATGAACAGTTTAGAACCATTTTACTGGTGTTCACCTCCTGTAAGTAAATGAGATTGAAGCAATAAAAACCCAGCTGCAAGAGGGACTTACGCCAAAGACACGAATAAATCAGACTTGAAATCAAGTCTATGATGGTAGACAACTAAAAGATCTCCGTAAAATATTGCATTTGGCTGCATCATCATCATCATTAGCTCTTTAATTTATTTTTCTCCCGACACATCATACATTATAAAAGACGCACATAGTACAATGATACTGATAAAGCTTTTGACAAGGATATGAATAGAGTCTGTAAAATAAAAGGCATAAGCTTATCGAGTATTCTATGACAATCAGGGGTGGATCCAAACGCCTATTTGCCGGGGGGGGAGGGGGCTATGGGCGACGGCGACTTTTTTTTTCGGAGGGGGGATGGGGGCTTAAGCCCCCATAGCCCCCCCCCCCCCCACCCTCCCCTGATAATGTGTGTCATTACGCAGGGCCCAATTTCATAAAGTCTACAAGCACAACAAATTACAAAGCACAGGAAAATCTTGCTGAGCAGAAACAGGTTACCAATACCAGCAAACCATCGAGTTTACGTTGCTGCAACTGGTGGTCCACTCATTTTTTGCACAGCAAAGAAGATTGCTGAGCACGTCTTTCTTTTGAACAGCTTTATGAATTAGGGCCCAGAGTGAAGTCGCAATTCTCGGGAAACACACACATGGCCCATTATCAGAGATATAACTGTTTTGTCTGACTATTGTACCTTGTATGTAGCTAATGGCATCATCAGTTTTCCCTAGTGTCAAATACGATGTATGTTTTTTTTCTTCAGAAAACTACATTAATACGGGTCCAACTTGAATTATGCCCATTACAATGTTTGAAAAGTACATACATGTAGATAAATTTTCACAATTTTCTCCGAAATAAAACAACACTATAATAATGTGCACGATTTTTCACAGGATAAAGATTTGAATTATTATAACTAAAAGGGAGTGTGAAAGCATTTCTAGGTATACAGTAGTTTGCAAACATTTATGACTTTAAATATTTGTAAGTATGATGTTTCGAAGCCTCTTATACAAGGCTACTGCGTTGTCCACACTTGACGGTGTGTCCCAACCAGATTCTTCCATGAGAAGACAACACAACTCGTATACAGTTTTATCACATGGATATGGACCTTTTGGGGTGCATTCTGCCTGGCATACACGAATTTGTCCATCTGTGACTCTGCAAAGGTGGCTTTCAGCTCTGTATAGGTGTGGCAGAGTATACATAAGCGCCGGTCGCCCGCTGGGATTTGCCCGGTTCCTGTATGGGCGAATACGATGTGTATTCCAAAGCTGAACCACTTCGTCAAGTTCATCCTTAAAAATCAATGAATAACCAGAGTTGTTTACAGTTAACAATTAAATCACGGCATTATGGCCATTTTGAAATAAAGTAACAATTTAAAGGTGAAATATAGGATTGGTAAAGCCGATTCCGTGTTTTTGTTCTTTTTGTTTGTTTGTTTGTTCGTTTCATTTTTTTTAATTTTATAAATGCTGTATTAACAATTATTACATTGAATATTTAATGTCAATCCTGGCATGGTGGAAAGGGAAAGCCGAGCTCCAAATAATGTTTTAACATTAAAATTCGTATGCGTGAGAATGGTGTATTTATCAAAATCGTCAAATTATCTCACCTGAATCATTTGCAGGAAGCAAAACTGGATCAAATTTTTATCCCAAAATCACCAGAAAAACTGCCAGTATCTTTGAGGGTGTGGAATACATTCATCCAAAATTGACCGCACTGTTTGCGGAAGAAACCCCACCAGGATTCAATCCTCTGGTTATGATTGCTTGAACCGTACAGAAAAGTTTTGCGAGCATATTCATCTTGGTGGTCGTATCTTAAAAACGTTTGCATATGCTCCATGTGAGAGTTTTCCGTACCGCGGTCTGCTCTTACCCGTTTCGGGCAACCCTTTCTTGACTTAACAGCGTTCATGTAGTAGTTCGCAACCACAGCTGGGTCGCTATTGGTAGTAAATGCCTCCATCCAAATTATCTGTCTGGAAAATCCATCTATAGAACCATTTATGCAGATTCCGTATGGTTTTAATTTGTCGTATGAATCGACGTGCCAAATGAAATCAGGCCCCAGACTTGTATAAGTTCTTCTCCTCAATCGATGTCTCTTCCGGTGAAATACCTTCGGGGTCAATTATGTGAAGTAACAGTCTCACAGTATTTTGACTCACCACAAATCCCTCCTGTATGCATTTTAAATGCATTATTCTATATCCATGTAACTGTCCTGACTTTTCAACTTGTTCCGTAATGAATAAAGCAACATCAAGAATATCAGAATGATTTTTCCTGCGAAATAATTGAGCACTGGCCAGAATCCGCCGTAAACTACGGAGACTCAGCACAACTCCATTCATGCGAGCCAAGCACTCGAGTATTTCAGAATGATTAAACCCTAAACTGAAGTAGAATTTCACAGCATTTGTCAAGTCTGCCATGCTGACCCTCTTCGCCCGTGCGTGCGACTTAATATCTCGTGCGTCGACTTATTATCTCTCGTGCGTGCGACTTATTATCTCGTGCGTGCGACTTAGTATCTCGTGCGTGCGACTTGGTATCTCGTGCGTGCGACTTATTATCTCGTGCGTCGACTTATTATCTCGTGCGACTTAGTATCTCGTCGCGACTTATTATCTCGTGCGTGCGACTTGGTATCTCGTGCGTGCGACTTATTATCTCGTGCGACTTATTATCTCGTGCGTGCGACTTATTATCTCGTACGTCGTGCGACTTATTATCTCGTGCGTGCGACTTTATCTCGTGCGTGCGACTTAGTATCTCGTGCGTGCGACTCATTATCTCGTGCGTGCGACTTATTATCTCGTCGTGCGACTTAGTATCTCGTGCGTGCGACTTGGTATCTCGTGCGTGCGACTTAGTATCTCGTGCGTGCGACTTTATATCTCGTGCGTGCGACTTAATATCTCGTCGTGCGACTTATTATCTCGTGCGTGCGACTTAGTATCTCGTGCGTGCGACTTAGTATCTCGTGCGTGCGACTTAGTATCTCGTACGTACGACTTATTATCTCGTACGTACGACTTAGTATCTCGTACGTACGACTTAGTATCTCGTACGTACGACTTAATTGGGAGGAAAATTTATTTTTATGTTGGCAGCTATACGCTTCCGTAATATTGGATAGTAAATCAATATTTAAAAAAAAAATTGGGGGTGGGTGGGTGGGTTGAATTGGTTGGTGGGTCAAAAGAATTTTTTAAAAAAACATCGAATTTGTTTAACATTGACTATTCTGAATGGCCCCTAAGTTAAAGTCAACTTAATCCAGTGATGACAGAATGTGCAAACTTGCACTTCTCATATTTAAGAAGGATATAAGGCAATTCAGTGAATACAATTTCTTCGTGTCTATGGTCATAGCTTTTGAAAGTAGTTCCAACAGTTTACCAGTCAGTTTTGTGGTCAACAGCAGGTTGTTTATTTAAGGGATTATAGGGATTATCTTGGCTGGACATCAGGACAGTGTGTTTACTTAAGGACTTCCCACTGAGGTTGAAAATGGTGTGTGAAACCAGCAAAATTTTCTAAAGGGCCGGACACGTCATGTTGCTCAAGGACACAAGCACCATGGTCGCGGTTGGGATTCGAACCCACATTCTGACGACTCAGCCATCAGAACACAAATCCGATGCACTAAACCGCTCGACCATGGTACTCCAATGAATCCATAGTTACGCTTAGTACACATGAGAACAAGAAGAAACTCTATGCTAATTTGTTAAGTATTCTTACATTAAGCACATCATATGTGACTGGCTCTGGCAAAACCCTAAACGTGGACACAATTTTGTTTGTTTTTCTAGATTTTCCTCTTTCATTTGATACCAGATTTTAGGAATCAGAAAAAATATAATATAAGAAAAAAAATATAAGAAATTGTTTTGTGATTTCTACAAATTTGGTATCAAATGAAAGAGGAAAATCGAGAAAATCAGACCAAAATCAAAATCAAACCAAAATACCAAAATCTCACTTAATGAAAATTGGGTCCAAGTTTAGGGTTTTGCCAGAGCAGTCACATTTGCTGTTTAAAAGTAAGCAACGATAGTCAGCTTACAGTAAGCAAAGCCATGAAATTGGGTCTAGGCAGAGAAACCTATCTCAAAACGTGTACAAAATCCCCATTGCTTTTTGGTACTGTTTTGTAGGTTGTAGTAGTGATTTCATGTACTATTTGTGTACTTAGTCTTCAAGACAGAATAAAACATTTCTTTATACAGTAGAGTTGCGTTGTTACTTTCATTTATTTAAGCATTGTCTCATATAATAGAGGACATTACAGTTAATATAAGAGAGATAGGTAAAACTTGTAGCTTTGCATGGTGAGGATGATAAGTAAGACTAATTGCGGTGACACCATGTGGAATCTCAATTGAGTAGTAATTAGTTCTGAAAAGAACTGGGTACAACTCGACGTTTCGATCAGTATGCTCTGATCGTCCTCAGGAGAAGAGAGATAATTAAAGAACATTGTACATTAGAGATAAAACTATCAGGGGCATTGTTTACAAACAGATAAAATAAAAAAGTAAGATTGCTGAAACTACTGTAGACAAATAGTTAAAATAAATGTGAAATGGAGATAAAACATTGTCATCATTGCTGAAACTGCTGTACTCTAGAAACAAATAGAAAATGGTCATCACTGGTGAAACTACAAAATGTAGGAATATTGTTTACAAACAGATAAAATAAAAAAAGTAAGATTGCTTAAACTACTGCAGGATGATCAGTTTTGAACATGAATTATATACGGTTAAATTATTGCATTTTCATGACAAAACACAAATTTGAGTTAGTGGCCCATATGAACTAGCAGGATTTTTATCAAAAACACATCATTAGAATTTGACTTTTGGAAACTACTGTAATATGATGAGACAGTTTTGTACTAGGTTTTTTTTCAAAATGTGAGAATACAACCATGTCAAATCAAAACCAGAAATCAATATGAAACTACTTGTTGCTTACCAACCAAAATGACAAATTAGTGGCTTACATTTCAAATCTAACAAAAAATAGAAAATTCCTATTTACATGTACCATACCTTTTTGTTTAGTTACACACCATTTTAAGGAAATGAATTATACTACTCAAAACAATTTAGGGAACACCGGAATAATCTCAGTTAAGAAGCAAGATCATTTATTTCAGATAAACACAATGTTTCACAGAATTGATGAGAAACAACTGCACAATGAAACGGATGATAAAGGATGCATGTAGTGATTACACATTTCATGACATGACTACTGAAAGAGAGAGGGGGTTGGAAATGAAAATCCCGGTTCGTGGAACATTTCAAACCTATTTGATGTTAAAAATCCGGTGTTCCCTAAATTGTTTTTTGTAGTATATATAGTATTACTGCACCATCGCAAACTTTTCATATTAAATATGAATTTTGCTACCGTCCTGGTAAGGTTAATTCTAAAGCAGGGATACCATTGCGAGCCCCTTTTACAAAAAAAAAGGAATCACCTTAATTCATCTTCAAATTTTTTGATTCACTGCACTAGTTTCATGGACATTTGAATGATTGTGCTTGGAAATTGTGCACTTACAAAAACTGCAATCTACGTAATCTAATTCTCATTACATCATTTATGAAACTTACCCGCATCAAAGGCAAACCATGCCAACTCTTGCTCTTTGCATTTCCTTGAGATACACATGAGATGGGTTCAAGTTTATTGTTCATTGCATTCACATGCTGTTATTCTTGTATTTTCCAAGACTAGAGAAGAGGAGGTTTAGTCTGTTGTAGGGCAACCATACGTCTCCAAATCATCTTGGGATCTATGTTGATCTGCACTTCATCATACGCCAACACTTGCTACATGTATGCATTTTCTGAAGAAGCCCATGAGATGGATTTAAGACTATTGTCTGTTGTGTTCTCCTTAACATTCCAGTAAAGAGGTTGTTTAGTCTCCTCCAGGTTGTAGGGCATCATCCGTCTCACACTTATCTTGTGATGCAGGATTGATGATCAATAGCAAATCCACACTACGGTCAATAAGAAAAAAACAAAGTAAATATACACAACATAATATTTTCCACACACAGGCGTCGCCATCACAACCACAAATGTTAAAAGTGTGGAGGAGGGGGAATCACCATCATCTATAACATCAAAGAAGATTTAAAGGTAAATAATTGGGCACTTGTTACTTCACTGGATTAAATGTTGGTCTGCATGAAATATATAATGTGCCTTCATAAATGAATCTACACAGAAACCAATCTATGAAGACTCTCAAAGGAAGACCATGCCAACTCTGGTTTTTTTTTTACGGGGAAATGGAAATATATATATTTTTCATAACAACAGGAGAGAGAGGACAATGTTTTTATAACAATTCAGGCAGAATTATAATGTCTGAGGTGCTATTATAAGAAAAAGGAAATTATTGCCCAGAACTTAAGAATCCTAAAAATTAAGTCAATTGACTGCTTGAGAAAACATCTTATTTGAAAATTTATATTTTCTTCCAAATATTTAGCGGACACTTTTTTTTACAGGTTTATTGTTAACCCTCCTAGTTCTGGTACATTTTTCAGACAAGTTGATGCACCATTTGAAACCATTCGCTTTTGTGGTTTTGAATGGTGAAATAACTGTGTACAGTATTGATTTCCCCAAATGGTTTTGAATGGTACATGTAGGTCAGCTAATACAAAACCTTGTTTGGATCTTTCCAAATGGTAGTACAGCTAATACAAACCTTGTTTGGATACTTCTAAGTGGTGAATCAATTTACCCTCTATGCATTTGAATGGATTTGAATGGTAGTAAAGCTTGCTACCAACACTGTTGATTTGAATGGTATCAAACCAATGGGCATTTTGTTAAGTGGAAATTTTGAATGGTTTCAAATGGTCAAACAGTAGGAGGGTTAACGACAGTAATATGTATCAAAAAGGACTTGTTTCCAAAGTTTTACATCATCTCAATTAATATGTACATGTACGTTTGTATTTTGTGTCAGACAGACTATCAATAATGACACAGGACATTGTTGTTTAAACTCTGAAAGTGTCAAGTCATCAGAGGAAATCAATAGCAATGAGTATCCCAGGAACATATTCAATCTTAAGAACATATTTCAATCGAAACTTGAAGGAATGAAACAAAATAATGTAACATTTCAACAAGAGTAATTACAATTTATGTTAAAGGGACAATTTCATCAACAGGGCACTGAATCGGAGTATAATAATGACATGATAAAGTCGTATTACCATTACTGCTGCATACACGTACATGGGTCAGTAATTTTCAGTCAATGTGTTTAGCAACACATGGTTTATTTAGCCCTAAACATATCTCACGATATGCAAAAACATTAATTCTACCACCGTGGACAAATGGATTAAAACTATTCCAAGAAGTGCATATAGAATGAGAGTGACGACTGATTAAAAAGATTCAGACTTTGTAAAACTCGACACGAAAAGAAGAAACATTATACAAAAAATATAGAGGGTTGTGGACATGAATATTTAAAATCTGATTAAGAAGGGGAACTAGGACATCGATTCCATGCCCTGTTGAAAGTCTGCTCTGATCGTGATGATATCACTTTAAGGCATCCATGGTATTTATGTATTACATACAGGTGTTGTAGTTAAGATATTGTTGCATTCCCACTATTGATTTATTATCATTCTCTCTATTCAACAATAATAACGGGCACTACTAACATGTATGGAAAGAGTGGTAGCGTAGTTCAGGTACATGTCAATAGTAGGGCTGTGCGTTTTCAGATAGTTTTGGAACTGCATACCTGAAATCAGGAAACTTCGGATACCCGGATACCCGTTTTCATTTTTGTTGAAAACATGCCTCCGGTGGTGTACAAATACATGTACTGTAAATGGTAACAAATTGACTTTTACAATACAGAGGATACCATACTTAAATCGATCTTTTCTTTATTGGAGTGCAATCTCTTGAATTTAAAGATAATTGTCTGTAAAAGTATAAACATTAGGCTACATTGTTCAAGATTTCTGTTCGCACCGCTCAAATGCTAAGTCCGAATTTTAAAAAGTTGTTTACAGGTAATTGGAACCGAAAAATGGAACCAAAAAATGGAACCGGGTAATGACCGTTTCGGTAGGGACGTATCTGGGTATCCGGATACCCGGATACCAGACACAGCCCTAGTCAATAGTCAATCGACGCACTGTACCATTGGTTCAATGCACGAGGCACTGGACTTTCACAACAAGTCATGGATCAAATCGCATTTAAGATATTCACAACCACACTTCTCGCCGAGAGGAAATCTCAGGGTTTATATAAGAATTTGGGCCATAGTGTTATAGCCAGCAATACCTTTGGGTGTCTTTTGCATGGACCCTAAATGGACACGCAGTTTTATTTGCAATACACATGCAGTAGTATCAAGGTTAAATTTTTGGATGCCAAATTCTGGCTTATACTCTTATCTGGGGCCTAGGAATGACTAGTAATACATTAGCCTATAGTTGCGTCTTAGCCAATGAGATCTGCTTGCCTTCCGCGTCTAAAGTTAGAAACGTGTGCAAAATCAGGTTATACAACAGTTCCTTGTTCCATATAAAGAAAGGTATTTGACAAAAGTAAAGTGAGTGACAACTTAGAAAGGAGGGTGTGTTCAAGGGTTCAATGCTAATTACCAGGGTTGCTAAGCTATTGCATGAGGGGAGCAGCAGTTGTACATGTGAGCAAGACACACAGATCAGTCATGGTGACTGTTTGGCCGTGCTACACCCATGAACTGTGTTCGGTGTGTAGGGCGGACTGATATCAAACTGATTTAGTCAAAATATCGCCAGAGTGATCAATTGTCTTCAAATTTCACGTCAAAGTTACCTTACCGTGAACAGCTACAAAACAGTTCAAAATCACAACGTGGCACCGCTCATGTTCTCATCACTACTTGTGTGCATGGTCTATTTTAATGCCTTGTGCTATCTACTGGTTGCCATGTTGGCCTTATAACTAAAGGCTAGTCCCAGGATCATGTGGTGCACTCTCCTGGAACAGCAAAAATCTAAGAACTTGGTTCGTTTTCGGGAGCAACTGTTTGGAGTAACTGTTTATTACCTACGTACACAACTTCCCCGATAACTTATTTCTGTGTCCATGTCGTTAATGTACGATACCTACAATTTTTCATGTATTTAAAAAATCTTCGTATTGAGACGATAATATCATATATCGCCGACATCATGGCCGTCGATAATCAACTATGAAAAAAAAAAAATATTGTCACCCATAATAGTCGATTAACCGAAAGTCGGCACCTGACAGCCACACTAATTAAATTGTCGACAAATGGCACAATGTGTATCAAAAATCATCAATAAACTTTCACAATGATTGTTTAATAACCAATGCAGCAAACAAGAAAGTCTACAACAACCAAATGGATGGCAAATTCTTCCAAAATTGCTGGTAATGTTTTTTAATTATTGGTTTTGGTTAACCGGTTCGAAAACTGAGAAACGGTTACTGCAGTTTTGCTTGGTTGACCATCCCATCACCAATTTATTGTCAACAGCTAGTAAGAAATCTCAATCCTCGGAATAGTGGCGCAAACTTCAGCCTTAAATCTTCACTTCTTTGACATACATATAAGATAATTCTTGTAATTGTAGATGGCACATTGGCACATTATGCTACATATAAACGCACTCAATACCATTATATTGCATAATTGTTTTGAACGCGTAGATCGTGTCACAACATATGTTGACTCCTCTTTGGAGTATCACATCAGCAAATATGACATGAAGTATGTGCTCAAATGAAGCATCAAATTCCATGTAATATTTATGTGTATTCATTTCTAAAAATGTTGGTATATACACTGTACATGTAAATGAATAATGAATCGACTGAAACATTTCTTACCAAACAAAGTCCTTTTAAACAACTAAAATTATTTTATTCTTTATTTTAATAAATGCCAACAATCTAATTTTTCAGGTAAACCACTACAATGTATACAAAGTAAATGCCCTACAATTTCTTTTCAAAAGTAAAAAAACGTTTAAATTGATTATAGACGATGTGACCAATGACATCACATGTTTACAAAAGAGGCCCAAAGGTGAAACTGTGCCAGGCTCAAAATATACACTGGTCTATGACAAGAAACCATAAGTTATTTTTCTCTACATATAATAATAAAAACAAATGATAATTTACAGTATACAGAAGTGTACGGTATTCTGTAGAAAGGAAGCAATAATAATGGTAATTGTCTGGGGGCATGGATAAATAGTGAATTGAATAAATGAATTTATTATTCATTAAATCACTGTGAACTATTGGTCTAATAATGAGTACAGTGATGTCTTTTCTATGAAGCCCACAGTATTCAACATTAGCCCACAATAATAATAATATTAATAATAATAAATAATTTATTACATTTGTAGTACAACATTTTTACACTGAAACTATTTTTTAATCTTAAATGTAATAGCATTTAGATTTTTGTTTGTTAATTAAATGAACTCTTTCCTTGAACCCTTACCCCGTAGGTATTCTGGCTAGGAACATTCCTGAATCCTCCAAAATCCATCAGTGCATTTTGGGAAACATGCCCTTATCTACAAAATGCACAATGCATTTTCGTTGACCTTTCATAGTCAGCACTTATGGTAGGCAGTTTCATGAAAATTTGAAGTTGCTTCAATGCTTTTAAATGTCATAGGCCTATCACTGGATAGAACAAAAAATTAGAAAGAAAATGAGGGGTCAATGGTCATGATAGGTTAACCCTATGCAAAGTTACGAATTTTTGTTGATTTAAATATTTGGTCATTTTTAAGATCCAGTTTCAATGGAAAAGGTTGTGACCGAATGTGCCTGCAATGTATCCTTAGTTGTAGTACTAACAAAGTCTATTTTCAGCAAGTTGCACTGTTTTTAAGCCAACGTTACAGTTGGCATGGATTGATCATTTAAGATAACCACGATGTGTAGTATCCATTTATCGACACTAGAAGTGACTACATCCATAGACTACCCTTTATATTAGAATTTTACCATGAAAGTTCGGCAGGTCACAAACTTTTACAGTACAAAAGCATATGAAAAATAGCGCCACCAACGGCGGTTTGCGTGAATCTGCCTACTTATGGTCTGTACTTCTTGCCAGGTAGTAACTTTACCTAATTTGATGAGGTGAAAGTACCAGTTTCGAACAGTGCTGAATTTTTCCCAAAAAGTGTCAATTTTGCAGGATATGGGGTGGTTCGCATTAAAAAAATTTGGTAAATTTATATTTTTTTAAGATGAAAGCACTTCAGTTGGAATACTTTCTCAGAAAGAGTTTGTGAATTTGATAATCTGGTAATTGCCAATGTTGTACATTCCATTTCAAGGGACAATATTGTCACGATCAGAGCAGACTTAATTTCAATAGGGCATGGAATCGGTGTGCTAATATAAGATAAACATTGTGATAAAAAATTAATGGCTCATTTATGCAGTAGGCTACCTTATCAAATTATTTTTAATGACAAGGCCTTTGCCGAATAACTGAATATTTGAATATTCGATACCCAGAATAAAAGTGGATTTTAAACATAGTTTTCAAATTCTGAACGCCCAAATCGATGGAATCATTTTGTAATTTTTTACAATTCCGAATAGGTCTCGAGTCCACGGGAGTCGATACTTACGCTAGTCTGGCTCGCGAGACCTCAAATTTCAGACAAAACGGACAAAACAAACCCATTTATTTCACTGTCACAACTACCTACAAAAACTACATTAACTTACCTATATATTCTATAGCCTCAGTGGAGTATCATACATTGTCTGTGTTGATAGCATGTTACATATTCCTGATGTTTAAAGTCGTCACATTCTTCGACAAGTTCACCACGTGCAAAAATCCAAAGCGCCATTTTCAAAATTAACCCCAATTTACCCCCACGCGTACGCACGTACACAGCAATGTGTGTGCGTATATAAAAGGCACCGCGCAAGCACAGGATCCATCCAAGAGGGCGCGTGGTGACAATATTATGCTTTTTCTAGGAAAGAAAGTGAATTGCATTTATGACGGATTGTTTAATATTTAGTTATTTTTCAAAATTTACTTATGGGCCAGAAAAAAAGTGTGCATTGGAGAATTTGATATACTGTCCTCCACTCTAAAAAGGGGAGGGGACATGTTACCCCGTCCTGCACCCATCTATGCCCATGCCCACATGCATGATAAGGTCATATTACCGACGCTGCTGCACAAATGAGCTAGTAATTTTCACTCAATGTGTTAATCTTAAACTAGGTTACTGATTCCATTAATTATCTTTGTGAGGTCAATGTTTATATAGGCCTACGTGAATAACTTGAAATGGAACAAAATTTCCGGGATTTACTGGAATCACAATAAAAGAAATAAATAAACGTCCAAACTTGTTGATAAAGTGATATCAGAAAGACGTTTAATCATTAGGGCCCCTAACACTTGTTTTACAATGCCAACCTGTAAACCGTTTCAGCTTATTAAATTGTGTCGTTATACGAGAAAATAGTAAAAATGTATTTAGATTTTTAGCCAGCTGTAAAACTTTCATTCAGTCAATAATTTGGAATAATTAGGCCAAGACAGCTAGACCAATAATTTTACAAACGATGTACCTCAGACAAAATAGTGGGATTTTTGAAAATGATCATCCACACGGTGTGAGTTTAGGTTACTCGTCTTTACTCATTACCAATTTGTAACGTGTATGTTGGCAACCTTATATAGTCTTCATTCTTCGTTCATAGACGTTAGTTTGGGCATGGAGGAAGAAAACAGAACTGTTTTCTTCCTCCATGGTTTGGGTAACTGACTGCCAAGCAAGAGGTCCCATGATTGAATCACGATTAGGAAAATGGTGATTTTTGTAAAAGATTATTTAGGCCTCTGTAGAAAATATTATTTTAAAATATATGTTTAGGCCTAACTTACGAAATATATAAGAAACAGTTACCTCAGTTGTTAGAATGCCTGACTGACACGATTACGTTTTTGTTTTAAAAAATAACTGAATATGAATTGAAAGACCTAAACTCAAAAAACTCAATAAGCGTTCCCGTTATTTTCCACTAGTGAGTATCAATGACGATCGATCGAAGCGGTGGTCTAATGGATAAGACGCCTGACTTACTTGCAAACGACCCTGGTTCGAATCATGGCAGCAGTATTTTTCTTTTATTGTGTAGTGCAGTACAATTCAAACCCTTTGTTTAAATAGGTTTAATTTAACCCGTCTTATACCAACGGGGTCCAGATGGCGCAGCGGGTTGGCCGGACCACTGGAAGTGTCAATCGCGGGATTTCCAGAGCTGGGACGCACCGGTTCGAAGCCCTAGAACATACCTAATTCAGGGACATGGCAACTGCGGCAGCAGCGGCTTGGGGGCCGCCATGTCTCTCCCCTATTCGACAGTTGGTTACGGTGCGGGAAAGTAAAGGAGCGACCGGGGGTCTGCCGATTCCCCCAGAAGGGTGCTAAGGTGGTTATCACGCTGGGTTCGCCTAGAAGATTCAACGCTCCCCAATACCTGGTCATATATTATTATTATTATTATTTTTTTTACCCAATTGAATCAATCACAAATCATGTCATTTTAACGTTTGTCCCATATGTACATACAGCTTTTTCATTCATTATGTGAGCGAATTTGACATAATGTATATTTTGTGTTGCATAGCTTTGTGTTTATCTACATTTTTTTTAAGTCGGTGATGGTGTACTGCGAGGATTTTTTTCTGTGGGCTGGCACTGCGGCACATGTAGGTGCACATGTAGGGGCACTTTGGCGGGACAACAAAATGACACACATCCCGTTCTACCATAGAGCTACAAGCCCCCCCCCACCCCGCCCCGCCTCCAGCTCTGCAAATTTCACTAAGATGAAAGCACTTCGGTGAATACATTTCTCATGATGATCGATACGTATACCATGCAACTTTAGAGTAAGGGATGTTTTAAAGATAATAGTTCGTTAATTTTATAATCTGGTAAAATATCAATTTTGTAACGTAGGCCTACAATGTTGGCAACCTTATAGTCTTCATTCACAGTCGTCATTCATCGTCGCTAGTATTCTTGTACGTGCCGCGGTTGGTATGAGCCGCCCGTTGAGGGCGGCAACACACAACCGCGGTGTAAAGGATGTCCAGGAAAAATAACGTCTAATGAATAAAATACAAGCAACCTAAATCAATTAGGTCTTATATATGTCGGACCCTGTTATAATTTCAATTATAACCCATTTAAGGTGGTCCGACGAATGTTACTTTAAAGGTGATTTCTGCGTCTTGCCTTTGTGTGAATCACCCGAGGCTGTATTTTACCCCTCACGTTTTTTTTATTTCAATGTTTCCAAACCAAACTCGTGGAAAAAGGGTTTAACTGTTGTTCCCACGATGTTATCTGCTGACGACGACATTCTTTTCGTGTCCGGAACTACCCCAAGGACATTACATAATTTCCCAAGCTCGATCAGTAGTCCCTTTGTTTTAAGTGATGGGATATTTGACCACGCCGGCCAACGTGGCATAAACACCCCTCCAGATTGGTCAATATCTGGTGTCCACGCTTTCTTTAAGAGTGTTGTCCACTCATCTCTTGCTGATTGGTCCCAACTCCTCTGAAGGCGAAATTGCGTCATTGTTTTAAAATTTAGACCAATCAAATTGTCGAATCCCGCCTGTCCGAGTGCGTGACCAGCATGGTTTTATCCCTTGTCCCGCTCCTGTCTCCTCAGAAGCGAACAAGACCTAGATGTGAGAAGAACCTATTTTCGAAAGTGCCCGATTTCTCACTTTGCGTAGTTTCCACACCCAGCCTATTCTACTGTTTAGATGTGTTTATTATTCAATGACCCAGTTTCTTAATTTGTTAAGGTTGGTTAAATCACTCTTCTAATTTAATCCAAATTCACTACAAGTTGATTATCCAAACTGACCGTTTTACCGATTCACAGTTGTGGTGCTATATTGTTGTACACATTTGCGCATACTGTATGGATGGTCATGGGTAGAGTATTGTCCATGTCCTTGCAAATAAGACAGTTATACACATTCCTTTCAATTAAATAGACTAAACGACCGTTTGCTGTTTAGCGTATAAACAACTCTGACCTTTGCCCTCAGTTGACCACAGGAGTGTTAGACACACGCACATAACGACTATCGTGTTCGAACATAGGCTTGAACCATTTCCTTGATTTTTTGCAGTATGATTCATTAATGAAAAGCAAGTAATTACTCTCGATTATTTCTAGAAAGAACATTTAAGTTGTCAAATGTATTGACGAAGCGCATACTATATTTTCAATCTATTAGGTTTCTTTTATTATGGTTAATTTACTTAGTTCTAGTTAGTTGTATTTTGAAAAGTATTGACCCATTACTAGAAGCGAACAAGACCTAGATGTGAGAAGAACCTATTCTCGAAAGTGCCCGATTTCGCACTTTGCGTAGTTTCTTTAGGAACGCGTTGACTTTCCCTAAAGTATGTTCCTAACATATTCTTCTTACGTCCCCTATCACGTGCTCTGTTGATACAGACACTAGTCCACCAGGTCTCGCTTGGTGGAGTTGACCCAGTTCATCTCCCACACTGCCGCTTCTCAACCCCCTTTTGTCGCCTCTTCTGGAGATCGCCAGGACGCCGCACTCGGAGCCAACCTGAGTCGTCTTTAAAGATTTGCGTCCTTTCCAAGACCCAGTTGAAGCGCGAAACCCAGCTAAGATCATTGTTATATCCATATGTTGAACATTTTATTCATTGTTGATTAATTTCTCCAGTGGTTCACTCTTATAAATTCTACTTTTATATTGATTATTTTTTACGGTTGATTATTTTTTCATTTAATCCTACAAGATCCATTGTCACTTGACACTAGCTGCATAGAGAAACCACTGTAGGATTTAATAAGCATTTCGTGTATTTTTTCAATATGTTCTCGTGAATTTTCCTTGTTGATTTGTTGACAATTCAGTGGTCTAATTTTATCCTTTCTCTTATAATTCATATTTGATCGCACTTCCGACTGAAGTTGCCCAGACTCAATTTGTGAGTCATTACCGGTATTTGTTGTTTATTTTATGATCAAGGTCTTTGGTAGATTGCCAAACTCAAATTCATTTATTACACCACTGAAGTGTCTTCCTATGCTTTCATCCATTTACACTGTTTTAACTAAATTTTAATGATTTCTTACCGATACTGTTTTGTTGATCTTTTCTTTGATATGATCACATAATAATAATAAATATCTTGACAGCCGGTAAAAGAGGATCAAACAAATATTCGCTATCCGCTGTGTTTCTTTAAAGAGCAAAGTTCCGTTTTTTCAACAATCGAACCCGTCGCAGGCTCTTAATAAAACAGAGGTACAACCTGTGACATATAGTAACAATTTTACACTCACACCAAGTTTGAACCTTTTTGATAGTGGTATTAATGAATTTATACACAAAGACGCCGTGTTTTAATTGCCGGCATTTACCGAAATTTTTTCATTCGAAGTTATTCACGTATTTTAAAAATACCCTCACAAAAATAACAGGAAAGAGGAAAGATGGCCACCGAAAAATGTTAAGCAATCCAGGATTATGCTGAAATAGGGGTGTGACCCGGGTCGCACAGCCCTCACACTTTTACACATTAAATTTGGGGCAAAACATTTGCAAGTTGGTAATTTATTTAAGTAATTGTTTTTCTTTACACGTCCCTCAATTAGCCTAAATTCAAAACCGATCGACGCCAATGAACGGGAAATTGGGGTGGTGGATTCTTGTCCCAACAAGTCTGTCAAAAATTGTAGATTCACCTCTGTGCGAGCGCGTACCTGCGACGTTGGGGCCTTTGTCTTCCAGTATTCAGGGTAACATATTTAATTATTTTTATTTATTTATGGGCCATAAAAAGTGTGGAAGGGAGAATGTGATATACTCCCTACTCTAAAAAGTGGGCAATATGTGTCCCCCCCCCGCCCCACACCGATCAACGCCCATGCCCACATGATCAGGTCATATTACTGACGCTGCTGCACAAATGAGCTAGTAATATTCACTCACTGTGTTAATCTTAAACTAGGTTACCGATTCCATGCCCTGTTCAAAGTCTGCTCTGATCGTGAAGATATTGCCCCTTTTAAAACAGAGTTATTTGTTTAAATTTTGAATGATGTCATACGTTTTCAATTGAATTCTCGTACAACATAATTAAAAATTATCTTTGTGGGGGTAATTTTTATATACGTGAATAACTTCAAATGGATCGGGAAATTTCCGGGAATTACCGGAATCTCAATAAAATAAATTATAAATAAAGAAATGAATAAACGTCCAAACTTGTTTATAGAGTAATATCAGAAAGACGTTTAATCATTAACACTTTGTTGAAAAATTCATGTTTAACCTAGGAAATATATATATTTAAAAAACAGTTGGTAGACTGTCTGGATACAGAGCATAAGGTCACAAGATCGAATCACGATCAGGGAAATGTTGAATTTAAAAAATCAGAGAATCTTAATTTTGTAAAAAAGATTTTATGTTGAAATCATTTAAAAATAATGTTTAAGTACCTGTGAAATATATACATTTTTTAATGAATTTAAGTGCCTCCCACAGACATTTTCAGGGATATAATGGGGAAGGCAAAAATTTGACAAAAGACAAGACAAACTGGAACCGAAAAAATAAGAATTGATTGATATTCAGTTATACCAGTGCATAGGCAGCCAAGTCTGAGGCTATTGAGAGCTGGTCCCATTGAACAATGCCTGCAGCGTTTGGTGACCACAGACTCTGAGGCAGTTCGGCCTTGAGATTTGTGACCAGATGGATCTTGCTGCACTGGGCAGCCAAGTCACTTTGACAAACGATGCAATCTGATGCGTCTGGCAGGGTTTCTAGCCAAAATACCCTGGAGGGTTAGGGTTAAAGTGCACTAGATATACCTTGGTAAGTATATCAACGTTTTAACTGATTTTGACCCTTGTAGTAATACTAATAGGAGGGTTAACAGTTATCCTAAAAACAAAATATTCTGTTTGATGTATTTTTATTTCAGAGAATTCAGAAAACTCACATTTACTTTTCATGACTTGTATACTTTTAAACACATTAAGCTGAAAACTTAGTCACATGTTAGTTGTTTAACATGTACCTCGATTCAAAGTAAAGCTTACACAGAAAAGCACTGTTGGAACTTAATTATATGTACAATGCATGTGTGGAACTTCTGATAACTTCTTAATTAGTTGCTTCCGTATGAAAAAAAGCATTTACTACAGAAACCACAGACAAATGGTTTCTCATTGGTGAATCCTGTGGTAATTTATTTGTGAGAAGGATATTTAGCACAATGTTACAACCCAAGTCATTTATTGGTGTGGACCCTCTGATGACGTCTTAGATGGCCTCCTTGTGAGTAGGATTTTCCACAAATGTCACAGACAAATGGTTTCTCATTGGTGTGTACCCACTGATGATCTCTTAGACTGCTTCCACGTGAGAAGGATTTTCCACAAATGTCACACACAAATGGTTTCTCATTGGTGTGGACACTCTGATGACATTTTAGACTGCTTCTACGCGAGAAGGATTTTCCACAAATGTCACAGACAAATGGTTTCTCATTGGTGTGGACCCTCTGATGACGCCTTAGACTGCTTCCATGTGAGAAGGATGTTCCACAAATGTCACACACAAATGGTTTCTCATTGGTGTGGACCCTCTGATGACGTCTTTGATGGCCTCCTCGTGAGAAGGATTTTCCACAAATGTCACAGACAAATGGTTTCTCATTGGTGTGGACACTCTGATGACATTTTAGACTGCTTCTACGCGAGAAGGATTTTCCACAAATGTCACACACAAATGGTTTCTCATTGGTGTGGACCCTCTGATGACGTCTTTGATGGCCTCCTTGTGAGAAGGATTTGCCACAAAAGTCGCAGACAAATGGTTTCTCAAATGGTTTTTCGTTTGTTAGATCCATTGGGTGACTTGTGATTCAGGTTGAGAACACGAATAATCAAACGGCTTGTCATTGGTGAAGACTTTCTGTATTATTAAGAAAAAAAGTATAGGTAATTAATAAAATATTTATTGAGGCAGCCGCAGAAAGTCGATAGTATAAGAGCAGGGTTGATAATTTCCCCTGGAGCCTTGGGCTAGTGAATTAACAGAATGACTACTAGATCTCCTTGATGTGAAAGTCCGGGGGCTTGTGTACAAATATAAGACTACCCGGCAGTCCGGCACACATCATTACAATTTAGAAAAAATCAATGATTTGTTTGTTGACACCATAAGGCAGTTCTTTAGCATGGTGTTGTATAACTCATCATATAAACTTATTCAAATAAGCTTGAAAATTGTGCAACCAATTTTCAAGCTCATCAGTTTTGAGACATTAAGTATACAGTATACATGAACTTAGAACAATAATTGTTTTGATTTATTGATACTCTTTGCATGGTGGGAGTGTTGCCTTGACAAATTTGGCATTGACTTGAAAAACAACCTCGTGCATATGAGGCGTAATCTCCCAAGGTCAAATAAACTCGGAGGTTCAGAGAAACAATCGGCGAGAGTTCCCGAAACCTATCTTCGGCCTAAGACCGTGGAAATCTTCGAGCAGTCTCCAGGCCCAGGGATGCGAGCTCGTTTGGAGGAAATATACCGCCCGGTTGGTTGCTGAATTTTACTTGGCCCTAGACACAACTGAACAGACGGACAAACAGACCGACGATAAAGAGAGAGAGAAAACAGTAAAGAAGAGACAGCATCACGCAGTTCTATTTTGAGAAGAAATAGACGGAAGTTTTATTGGGGGAAAGAGAACACTGAGAGAGACTTGGGAAACCTTTAACAACTATCCTTTATTTACCCTTGACCTACTTTAATTGCAAGGGAGGACCTCACCAAAACATACTGCAGATGATTCAGTGACACTCCACAAATATAGCACAAGCTCGCATAAATGAGTGCAGTATTCTTGACGTTCCTACTGGGTGGAACTAATTTAGTATTTCTCCAAGGCCATCTACATCGACCCCTGTGATCGATTCTAACGTTGTTCGACTCCCCTGTGAAATCGAGACAACGATTCTACAGCCTTATACTAAATCAACCTAAGTTCCACACTAACCAAAGTCACTGCAATCAATCTCTAATGCAAACTTAATGCTACACAATCGCCCGTACCGATACAACACTGATCACCGTACGATCTGCTCTGCTCGGTCGCTACTTCACTACCCGTGAAGTCAGGTCGGACATTGACGGCTATCCTGCATTCAATACAATTACAAGCAAGCGACTCACCTAAGCGCTGACTGCAATCGTCTACAGAGTTCTGATAAGTAACTGCCTCCGTAGATATCTGATAGGCAACTCCCTATACTTGGAGTTCTGATAAGCAACCACTAAATCTTGCCGCGCCGCCCGGACTCCGTCTTACTCCAAAAACCCACACTGCACGCACTGTACTGCGACACAGCAGCGAGACCCCGCCCAACCACAACGTGATTGGCCGCCGTCTCGATCACTACCTCTGCCCAGCGACAAGAACTGCAACCCTCAATTGGTTGCCGCATGCCTTACTGCGCGCCGATTGGCTGCCTCGCCAAACATGCACGGTAGCTTGTCCGACCCGACTTCTGCACTGAAGTTCAAAGACCTTAACAACCTAATAAGGGAAGACTAGACTTGTGTCGGTCCACCCCTATCTCGTCACAATATGTTAAAAGTCAATGGGGGTGATATTTTTTGGGAAAAGTTGAAAGTTTTTACATATTATGAGAACCGTAAAATTTTTCTTTGAAATTGCAAAATAATGGTTGTGACCTTACATTTCGAACCTAACAGGTTCTTTCTTTCAAGATAAATACAAAGAAAATACAAAATGAAAATGATTAAGAATACATGCTAAAAACAAATATTAAGAAAATATGCATAAAAGTTATACATGTACAATGTATCTATCCTGTACAAAACTATGCCAGGGAACACTTCAAAGAAAATCTTCCCTCCAAGAACCTCTCAAATCTAAATAACAATGGAACTGACCAAGGTGGCAGGGGATTAAGTAATAAACTTGAAGAAGCTACACAACCCTATGGAACTCATTAGGTATGCAAATCTCTAATAGACTTGAGGAACAAAGAGTTTCACTGGCAAGGCATGATCAATAAACCCTACTATTTACTAAAGAAAAACAGATTTCCACACATGTACCAGCATCTCCAATCCAATCCAATCTGCATTTGTAAAGCGCCATCAATCTAGTTGCCTATTCCGAGGCGCTAACCAGAAACACTTTCACGATAAGTATCCTGGGTTCTTTTACGTGCACGGGACCTACGGCTTTACGGCTTTACGTCCCATCCGAAGGACGAAGCAATTATGGTTAAGTGCCTTGCTCAAGGACACAAGTGTCACGACCGGGGCTCGAACCCATACTCTGCTGCGCTAGACCGCTCGGCCACGACACTCCTTCAATCTACCTCCATATCAAAACTAAATAAGAAAAATACTATAAAATAACCTTAAAAAATTAGTCAATGTAAATTCAGACTAAAAACGAAAACTCTTCTTCCTTAGGCCTATCAAGTAAGTCCAAAAACATTGACACAGCAAGTAAAAACCAGTGGCAAACGCTCAGACATGAGGCAAAAGTTTGGTCACGGTACTGATGATAAAAGTGCTTCCAAACTAAACCTGGAAAATGGCATAAATAACAACACAAAATACTCACTTGATGATGTCTCAGCCAAACTAGCCTTAACAAAATAACTTTACTATATCCCGGAAATTCGGAGAGTTCTTGGTAAAAAATCACAAGTTTTCCAAAACTTTAGAACTTCTACATTCTT